>MU184539.1:28259-44251 GCA_016904865.1 Pissodes strobi
TTAATGAAAGCGTTAAATATATATAGAATTAAACTCTTCTGCTCTTTTTTATATGTGAGTAAATAATTACAAAGTTTTTTTCCTATTCAGTACGTTTCGTTTTCTAGACAAAAGACCGCCGCGGCAACACTGTTTGCCTTTGATGCATTAGGGGAAATTTGAACTTTTCCATACCTTGGGATTTTTACATGTTTGAATAGATAGCTTTCTTCATCTTCTTTGAGTACCGTGTCCGTTACCGAACGTTGCGTTGGCTACCATTCTGGCTATTATAACATTATTGACTGCCGCGCGAAATAGGGATGTGGTGGACTTATGGAACCAATCTCGCAGGTTCTTTAGCCAGGATGTTCTTCATCGGGCCAGGTCGATGAAGAACTATTTTGCCTTGTATTATAAGGTGAAGAATTCTGTATCTTTCTGGATGTCGCATCACATGAGCAAAGTATTCCAGTTTACGTATCTTAATTATTGTTTTCATTATTTCTGTATCCTTGCCCATGCGCAGCAAGAAGTCTTCATTTCGGACCCTGTCAACCCAGCTAATGCGAAGTATTCTCCAGTACACCCACATTTCGAAGGCTTCGAGCTTCTTTAGTAGTGTGTCTGTCAATGTCCAACCTTCGAAGCCATACAGCAGTATTGGGAATATCTTCAGTTTGTTGCTAATACTCCGACTACAAAGTACCTTTTTCGTTTTAAAGAACGCATCTCTAGCTTGCTCTATACGGATTCTAACCTCTTTGCTCATATCCCAGATCCCAGTTGTCGTTTATATTGCATCCGAGATAGGTGATACTGTTGGTCTTTTCAAGTCAAATTCCATATGCTGTAATAGCTGTTTGATGCACTGGAACTTTGCTGACTATCATATATTTAGTCTTTTTGGTGTTGAGCTGAGGAGATGATGGATACACTGTTGACTAGGATCCGTAGATCTTCTTGACTACTGGCAAGCAGCACCGTATCATCTGCGTCTCTTAGGTTATTTTACGCCATTAACCTTGATTCCACTATCAATGTTCTTTAGTGCTTTCCTGAAAATGAACTCTGAATATAAATTAAAAAGGAGTGGCGACATGATGCATCCTAGCCGGACCCCTCTTCGTATCTCTATCTCCTCAGAGACGTTCTGGGCCACCCTGACATTAGCTCGTTGATGCCAGTAAAAGTTTTTGATGATGCGTAGGTCTTTGTCATCAATGCCTACTTGCTGGATAATCTCAATTATCTTATCATGTCGCACTCTATCGAAAGCCTTTCCAAAATCTATGAAGCACATATACACTGGGTGGCTAATGTCGCTACATCTCTGCACGAGCACCTGGAGCACCTACAGACTTAATGCATTTGTTGACTTCTTTGTTCTTTGTTCGATGAAGCTCACGCCATTCCGATGGTAGTTGCTGTCTTCTCCCGAATAGTATACGTTGCATTCGTCGATGCTGAAAGTTCCAGAGCTCGCTGATTGCTCTTATTGCATTATGTATTTTTCCAGGTTCGTAGAAACGTAGTAACTTCTTACATTCCATGAACCTATCTTCAAGGCAGATTTCGCATCAAGTTTTACATTGGTTGGTCTTATTTTGTTCTTCTCGGTATTTGTTGGTTCATACATCGCTTTCAATACTTTCCCTCCCGAAGATCCGATTAGGGGACTTACTCCGGAATTAATTTTGGTATTGACTGCTATGTTGGTATGATAAAATAGCTTTGCTTTCAGTGTTTCCGGTTCAATACAATTGTACTGAATTCAGTACGAAATGATTAGATTCGGTACTTCAGTACAACTTTTTGAAAAACCTCGAAATTCATTACGAAATACAAAAAGCAGAACAAATATCATAATTACTGTTAATTTAGTATTTTTTGTGTCCGTAAACATGTGCCGCCATCAATTAAGTATTAAAGCTAAAACAGATTTTTTAAACTGTAAATTATTATATGGTGCTTTTACTGTCATTTATCAGTACAATTATTTAGTAAATTTTTTGAAAACTAAAGATTTATGAAAAAATTTAATATGACAGTGCCGTAGCATGATTTTGATTTCAAAATAAATACTTTTTTGGGATATTTTAGTAAGCCTTTGGCCGACTTTGTTTCAATTTGGCTGGGCTATTTTGTAATCATGAGGATTTAGTTTAGCCTCCATTACATTCAGTGGCGTCCCTGAGAGTAGTTTCTCAAAGATACCATTGACCAAAAAAAGTAAGTCAATGACTTTTTTATTTTTTTTTCGAATTGAACAGCTTACAATACCAATTTATTGTCCTTTCAATTATTATTGTTTTCATATCTTGCCTTGATTTCGGGATAAAAAAATTAGAGTAGTTTTCGACTCAAAAATTTTAATTTTCGCTTAAACCGTTCTTCGTATGAAAAAAACACTAAATACCTTTTTGTCCTAAATAAAATAAGGAACCAGAAAAAATACATATATTTTTTTTAATGTCAATGGCGTACCAAAGTTTCCATACAAAAAATATAACAAAATTTCGTACCGACGCGCCATTGGTTAAATTTGGGCAAGTGTTATATTCTGAAAATAAGTGTCCCTAAAAAAAATTCATACAAAAATATTAACGCATTTAGGAGGTATTTGAAAAAAATAAAAAATAATTAAAATTCAACACCCTGTATCTTCGCAACGAAACGACTAAGGACCATAGTTTATCAAAACTTTCTATCCTAAAATAATACCAGGAATCACGTCCCGGAATTTGTAACCATATTTTTGAAACACCCTATATGTGGAATTAAACACTCTTGCTTTTTCATATGTAAATAAATAATTACATTTTTTCTCAAAAAAAAATCAGTACAATAATTAATTGTAAAATCCGCCCCGGCAACACTGTATGCCTTTGATGCATGATGGGAAATTTAAAGTTTAAAGTATGTAGATTTATACATTTAATCGAGTGAAATATCTTTGAAAACAGTTTGAAGCAGGTAAAATGGGTCAGGACCGGAACATTTGGACATTTTTTTGTGATTATGCGCAGTTTCGGTCGATTTTATGGTAGATTTGACGTAAAATTTCACTTTCAGCATATCGGCGCGTATAGTTTTTGTGGTAAGTACCTAAGTACCTAGATTTATTTCTCTAAAAACGATTTGTATCCCGGAAAATTGACCAGGATCGGAAAATTTGGACATAATTCAGGCCAAAAGCGGCGGATTCTACCGATTTTATGAGTTCGAAGTAAAATTTTATTTTAAATATCGAAGTTAATAACATTTGTGATAAGTACAAGGTGGCTCGAATTCGAGTCTATGTATGGGAATGGTAATCTAATCTCGAAAACCGCAAGAGATACATTGTCGGTCAAATTAGGGCAAAATTGCGCCTTTAGGTGCCTAACAATATGCCGTCTAGAAAGTTTTAAAATTTCGAGTATTTCCGAAAAAGAAAACGAAATATTGAAAAATCGTTTTACATATTTAAAAACGGATTTCAAATTTAGTTGCACTTTTGCATTTTCGCCTTTTCTGCTCTATCCAATGGTGGTATCCGTTTTGGAATCCGACGTTTCGTCTTCAAGGGGTCATCATCAACTTTCCTTTTTTAAATACGAACTTTTTTATCCTTTTTAAAGTTTTTTATTTTTGTTTTCTTTTTTTAATTATTTATTTTGCTTTGAGGCAAAATATAAACAAACCTGTTTATTTAATTTTGCCATTTTTTTTAAAATAAAGGCACAAATTTTCCACTTAACACAAAAACAAAATAAAATATTTTTTATGGGTTATAAAAATTTCAAACGGTAACTTAAACTATTTAAAATTAATTAAAATTAAAAAAAAAATAGAAATTAAAAAAAAGAATAACAAAAATTAAAAACATATTCATATTAATAACGCCGATAAAAAAAATTAGTTCGTATTTTAAAAAAGGAAAGTTGCTGATGACCCCTTAAAGACGAAACGTCAATGCAAAAGTGCAATTCAATTTGAAATCCGCTTTAAACAAGCTCAGGAAAAAAAATATATAAAACGATTTTTCAATATTTCGTTTTTGTTTCGGATATCTCCGGAAATACTCGGAATTGTCAAACTTTCTAAACGGCGGCATATTGTTAGGCACCTAAAGACACAATTTTGCCCTAATTTGACTGACACTGTATCTCTTACGGTTTTCAAGTTCCCTATACATAGACTCGAATTTGCACCACCCTCTACATTCAAAATATTTGTTCATATTGCAATTATTCGGATTATTTCTTACATTTTTGTATTCTACACAAATTATGTTCTTTTGTATGTTCTTGATAGGTAAATGCTATTTCTTATTATAGTTTTTAATGATCTGTGAAGTTTTCACTGCGGTCGTGTGGTTTTATATGCAATCAGATGTGTCCAAAAATCTTAAGAATAAAAGTACATTTAAAGAATTGATAAAAAAGTAAGACTAATGTAACGAGAAGAGGGATGGAATTATTAATAAGAAAATACATTAGCGAATTAATAAAAAATTAAAATTAGCGAAATCTACAGGATGTACAGGGGTTCGAATTCGAGTCTATGTATAGAGAACTCGAAAACCGTAAGAAATACAGTGTCGGTCAAATTAGGGCAAAATTGCGCCTTTAGATGCCGAACAATATGCCGTTTAGAAAGTCTTAAAATTCCGAGTATTTCCGGAGATATCCGGAAAATACCGAAATATTTAAAAATCGATTTTTTTTTTTGGGCTTATTAAAAATGGATTTCAAATTGAATTGCACTTTTTCATTGCAACTTTTTCCGCTATATCCAGTGATGGTATCAAGTTTCGAATCCGATGTTTCATCTTCAACGAGTCATCATCAACTTTCTTTTTTTAAATACGAACTTCAATTTTTTTATCGTTTTTCAGATGAAATTGACCTTATTAACATGTGTTTTTATTTTTTTATAATTTTTTTTTTAATTTTAATTTTAATTTTTTTTATTAATTATTTTACTTTGGGGTAAAAAAATAAACGACCCAGTTTATTTAATTTTACCATTTTTTATTTTTATTAAAAATAAAGGCTGCAAATTTCCACAACACAAAAAACAAATTAAAATATTTTTATAGAATGTAAAAATTTTAAAAGTAACAAACTATTTAAAATTACCACAAGCCAAAAATGTAATTAAAAAAAAATTAAAATTTAAATTAAAAAAAATATATAAAAAAATTTAAACACACGTGTTCATATTATAATAACGCTAATATCATCTGAAAAACGAAAAAAAAGCTCGGATTTGAAAAAGAAAGTTGATGATGACCCCTTGAAAACTAAACGTCGGATTCCAAACCCTATACCACCATTGGATAGAGCGGAAAAAGTGGCAATGCGTTTTTAAACAAGCCCAGGAAAAAAATAAAACAATTTTTGAAAATTTTGACTTTTTCCGGATATCTCCGGAAATACTCGAAATTTTAAAGCTTTCTAAACGCCATATTGTTAGGCACCTAAATGCGCAATTTTACCCTAATTTGAACCACCCTGTACACTTTCCGGCCTCTAAGAGAACATAGACCCTTTGAACTGCGTCAGCATAGAACTCTCTACGGCCAGAACAGTGCGGTAAATAGGTTAATGAAAAGCTGTAATAACTGTAAATTAGATTTATTTAATATATCACTGTACAGATTGAAAGAGTTCCTTAAAAATGGCAATAATAATGTAGTTTGTTGATTGCTTTGCATTGGCTATAGGTAGCGTGTTTGAAAATTCTAACTTTTTGGCTGCCTCTCGTATCTCTGTTAATAGATCAATGTAATGAAAACTGCTCTTAATTAAATTTCGCGAGTAAAGTTCATGAAGCAAACGTATTTTCTTTTAATGAAACTTTTTGAATATTATTTTTTTTATCTGATTAGGAACCGAAGGTCCCATTTTCACGGTTGGGTGCTGAGATATACATAGTGGCTCCCTAAATATGTAAATCATGATACACCCAGCAGAGTGTTTTTATTTATATTTAAACTTAAATTTAATTTTTTTTTTCAATGAAGCAGCCTTTACGCTATTATATATCCAAAATCTATGAGTTATGAGGGGGATATGTGCCCTTCTTGGCCTTATTGGCGAGCCACCCCTGGAGACTATGTATTTTTTGCATCATTAGGTCTCAATAAGAATCTAAACGTTTTTAATTAGTAATTATTTTTTCATCGGAGATATAATGAAAGAGCTAGTCAATTCAGTCATTGCTCGATTTTGCGGTTACGTATAAGTGAAAGGCATCTTTTTTAATGAGAAATTGGAGCAAAAAAGAGTAATAAAGTATTAAAATTAACTTACGTATAAATCTCCTAGTGTTCATCTGGTACCCGAAAAGGGCCGTCTTCTGTGGCACCACATCGTTGTTAATTTTTTCGAAAAATTCCTTAGTGATCGCGGGCGCCTTCACGAAAATTTGACTGCAATTCTTCTCCAAATTCGACAAATTCGAATGTCTCTTATTCCCGTGAAAAGGCGCGATATTTCTTTCAAGCGAATCGTCCAACATTTTTACGGGCAAAAATATGGCCAGTGTAAATTAAATCACTTGATCGCGTTGGGACAGACAGTAGGTCGGTCTGCGCTTCTTTAAGCTTTGAGATGAATGAAACCGTTTTCTAAGTTATATACGATATATGTTTGTTAATATCTTTGAATTTTTATCTTTAATAACATAAATAGAGCTCCTTATCAGCTTCTTTGACGAAACAATCGCATGGCGAAGATGTAAGAGCCGGCCGGCGACTCAAGCTTTGAGTAGGTTTACATTGTTCGCTTACAAGGAAATCTGCCCGGTGCCTTTTATAATAACAATAATTAGAAACACCTCCGTAACGTGAGTTTTATTTAACCGTTTAATTATTTTAAAGAAATTCAATTTCATATAAACTTGTGTCCAAAAGTGATTTTTCAAGGCTGCGGGACGACACGCTTTGAAAATTTCGTCTCTCTTTCTCTCTTATGGAATCGGTATGGATTGTGGAGTTTTTTTGAGAAGAACCAACAAAAACTTCTAAAAAGACTTTTTATCACTGAATTTTGTTGCCGATTTTTTCCCCGCCAAAACTGTGTGAAAAGTAAGGATAGTTGCTACTGTCATTCTTTTGACTCTTGGTCAGCAAGGAAGTGTCTTCTTCTTCAAGTTGGTCATTCTCGTTTTTTGGAATTTGATAACCTGCATAACATGGCCAACTGCTATAAGTGCAAGCAAGACTGTGTTCTTAAGGAGGATAAGTCGCAACTATTTGGGTTTCCTTGCGACCTATGCCAAAACGTAATATGAGCTAGTTGTAGTAAGGTAAGTGCATCTGAAGTTCGCGTTCTGATCCTCAAGGCCAGATCACTGTTGCATTTTTGCCCTGACTGCATCTGTTTGACTATTAAGAATATGTCGGATATTGGTCTGCGGTTCTCAAGTTGCGAGAGGGAAGTCAGAAAGCATCGAGCCAAATTTGGGGAGTTGAATAAACAAATCAAATCTAATGAGGAGGAATGTAAGGTGCTCAAACAATCAAAACCAGATATTAGCGATATTGCCAACCTGGAGAATAAAGTCAAGCATATCGAACAACATGCTACAAGACCCGCTGCATCATCGCAAGATAGCCAATTGGAAAGGCTTGAAGTTTCAATAAACAAAAATCTTACAGAAGCTCTAAATAAGCAAACCAGTGACCTTGCAGTTCAGCTTGGAAGTCTTATGGAAGGTGCAAAGCAGAATAGCTTGGAACTGAAAAAATCACTCTTGGAAAAACTTAATCTGCCTGTAGAATTGAATTCCCAGAGTCATTTGAACATTGGCAATGGCACTATTTCGCAAAAACCTGAAATATCAGCACATAATGCTAATCATGCTTTATTGCAAGCCTCAACCCAACAGACCCTCAGCAAATATATCAATTTAGCTGACGACGAAGCTGGAAGGATTCCTCGAACCACCCTCACCTCAGATGGAGTTGCAAACCAAGCTAACTCTATAGTTGGCCAGAAAAGATCTGAGAATAATCCTGGAGTTCTGGTGGCATCCAGGCCAATGACTTCAATATCAGTTTCAAAAGTCTCACTTGACATTGGTGAGTCTGATCTTCTGAAATATCTGAAAGCTTACTTTAGACAGGACATTAGATTTAACATTGAGAGTACAGATGTTAAGTCTGGGGAATATAAGGCTTTCAAGGTCAAGGCACCCAACTGGCCAGAGGGAATAGTTGTAAAGAAATTTAAATTTTTTCGTTCTCATAACCAAAGATCTACATCCAGTTACAAAAACAACGGCTATTCGGGAAAGCCCAGAAGAAAATGATATCATGAAGGGAGTGAGGATTGTTAATCTAAATGCTAGAAGCATTCGACTTAAGTCCGCTGACTTGGAACTCTTCTTACATTCAAATGCCTATCCTGAAATTGTCTGCATCACAGAAACTTGGTTGTCAACTATGTTTCAAACTTAATCATTATGAGGTCGCGTCATACTTCTGTAGGGACTCATGTAGTGGTGGTGTGGCAATATTTGTCAGATCTGGTTTCAGTACCTATAAACATGTAGAGATTGTCTAACATTTTTGAATGTGCTGCTGCTCTTTTCCAGACTGGGAGTAGTGTAAAAATTTTAGTTTGTTGTCTGTATCGTCCACCTATATCTGATTTTAAAACTTTTAGTATATACTTTGAGAAAGTGTTAAAGCTTTTATATAAACATAATATGTTGATGTTTTTTTGTGGTGTTTTTAACTATAATTTTATTTCCACATGTAGGGAAGCAGTATATATTGTGGACGCATTTAGCTCATATGGTCTTACACAAGCTTTTTATGAACCTTCTAGGACTCGGGGCTCATCCTGTACTTTGATTGATAATGCATTTATTAACACTGCACTGCTTTCAACTGAAACCTTTGATTTGGCGTTTTCAGATCATTGTGATCAAGTTCTAAGTATTGACTTGGGAAACTCAATCACCCCTAATTTAGGCAAATTTTCTATGGTGAGTTCTAGATCTTTTTCTGATGAAAACATACATTTCTTTAACCACTTGCTTTCTAAAGAAAATTGGCTATCAGACCTTGAGATGCTGGATTTAGAAAGTAATTTTTTTTACTTTTTTGACACTTTCTCCAGTTTGTTTAATATGAGCTTTCCTTATATAAACAAACACAAGCCCAACCACAGAAAGTCTAATCAGTGGACAACACCATTGATAATTAGTGAGGGCAAACAGTTGAGACTGCTTCATACTCAACCAAAATCCTCTCACAACCAGGAGTTACTATCATCTTATAGAACTAGATTAAAGGTGCATAGAGAAAATATCATAAATGCTAAAAAAACCTATAATTCAAACAAGTTGCTTACTTCTAGCAATATAACTCGAGCCTCATGGAAAATCATTAACTCCACTACCAACTTCTCAAGTCACAAAACAAAATGTGTTCCTAATGTGGTTAATGATAATACAGGCAATCTTAATATTGCTAATACCTTTAATACTTTTTTTGTGGACACAGTGCGAAAGATCGCGGTTAATTTTCAGACACCCATAAGTATGAATATGCCTTCCAGCGGTGTATCTCAATCTCTTTTTTTATCCATTCTTACTAACGGTGAAACCCTTGAAATTATAAAATCTTCTTCAAAGTTACTTACTGCTGTCATGTGCTGATCATATTATTTCTCCACTCACCTATCTTCTGAATTTATCATTTCAGTTTGGATATTTTCCTAAAGAGCTGAAAGCAGCTGTTGTCGTACCTCTTCGTAAAAAGGGAGAGGCAGAAGAAGTGAGTAACTATCGGCCTATTGCTCTCCTGTCTATCTTCTCAAATGTCTTCGAAAAATCCTTTAAAAAAAGACTTGTTGCGTTTTGTCATGTCATCAGTTTGGATTCAGAGCTGGGACTCTCTACATCTGATGCTATAATATCCCTTTATACAACTATTTTAAATAATTTTGAATCAAAGCTGATTGATTTTACAAAGGCGTTTGATACCGTTAATCATGCTTTAGTACTAAATAAGGTCTTCCATTATGGTATAAGAGGTCCAGCTTACAAGTGGCTTGAATCATATTTGGCAGGTAAAACCCAGGCTGTTAAACTGGAAGTTAGTGGTCAGGTGGCGGTGTCTGATTGGGCAGCTGTGGTCACTGGGGTTCCACAGGGAAGTGTTCTTGGGCCCATTTTGTTTTTCCTTTTTATCAATGACTTACCTTTCCTAATTAATGATAGCTATATAACACTTTTTGCAGATGATACATCAGCAATCGTCTCGGGTACTGACTATCAGACTCTCCACTTCAAAGCCACCAAGTGTATAGCTGATATTGCGGGCTGGTGCCAGCAAAATGGTCTTTGTCTGAATAGTTTGAAAACCAACTTCCTTGTTTTCACACCAGTTCGAGCTGTTCAGGACAGGTGCTTACTCCTCAGAGAGGGGTCCTCAAGCAGCCTCATCCAACAGGACTCTGCCAAGTTTTTGGGGATTGTGCTTGATCGACATTTGTCATGGGATCCTCAGGTGGAATCTGTGTGCAATAGGTTGTCACACAGCAATTATGCCATCTTGCAGCTTCGGGACTATGTGGATATGTATACACTTAAAAGCTTTTATTATGCCACAGTGTATTCTACCCTATCTTATGCCCTTTTAGCTTGGGGTAATTCTTGCAGCATTGAGAGAGTGCTAATAAGTCAAAAGCGCATGTTTAGACTTTCCTTCAGAGAAACATGCCGTGCAACTTAAAAAGGAGAAAATCCTAACTATAATAAACATGTATATCCTGCAGTGTGCATGTCAAATATATAAAAATCTTTCGAACCACATGAGATCAGGAGATTTCAATTTTTATAAAACCCGAAATGCAGATAAATTATGCATCCCCTTTACACGATTGTCACAGGTACAGGATGGTCCAGAAATTATTTCTCTTAAAATTTTTTATTTATTTATTACTACACTGCCTAACAGGAAAACTTCCCAATTACAAAGCAGGAAAATATAAAAGCATAAAACATAAGAGAACTTACAAATAACATAACAGTACACATTATAAAAATTCAGAGTTAACAAATAACAAGCAAAAATAAAATAAAATAGTACAAATAAATGTCATAAATAGTTACTTAAAACACAAGATTAAAATCATAATTGCACTATTGCACAACATAGTACAGCGGTATTGGGGAGTGGTAGTGAAAATGATGTTATGTGCTGCTAAATTAAGTTTGTTTGTTCGAGCCCTTAGCAGAGAAAAGGTCAAATTTTATCGTGATGATAAGCGAGGGACTAGAAAACCAATTTTGTTTAATATATTAGAACAGTCGATCTGGTTATGTAGTAACTTAAACAGAAACACCTGAGAAAAATAACTTCTCCTGCGGGACAAGGACTGCATATCAAACATTTCCAGTAAAATCTCTTCCGGGTATCCCTGAGGAGGATATATGCCATGAGTTTTCACGTATAGTAGTTTCAGGGATATACGCTGAACTCTTTCGAGATCATCAACATGTGTATTATACTCGGGTGACCAACCTACAGAAGCATATTCTAATTTCGACCTGACAAAAGCGAAAAATAGTGTTTTAAGAGTATGGATGTTTCGAAATTCACGGCTCAACCTGGCAATAAATCCAAAGGTCTTAATTGTTTCTGAAATTATAGATTCATAGTGTTTTGTGAATGATAACTTATTGTCAAAAGTGATGCCCAGATCACAAAAAGAATCAGGTATATTTAAAATTGTTTGATTTATTGAGTAGTTGTACAGAAATGGATTTGTTTTTAAGGTGAACGATAACACCTCACACTTGTTGATGTTCAGAGAAAGTTTGTTTAGGGTACACCATTCGATCAAGGTATCTAAGTCTCTTTGGAGTTTTATACAGTCCTCAATTGAGTTTATGCGTAAGAGAAGTTTGAGATCATCTGCATACAGGAGTGCCATTGCTTTAAGTTTAAGACATACATCGTTTATGAAGATATCAAATAACAGTGGCCCAAGTACCGATCCTTGAGGCACTCCCGAGGATGAGGCATACTTATTGGATGTAATTCCATTCACAGAAACGTATTGAGTTCGGTTAGAGAGCCATGATTTTAAAAGTTTTAAAACACTGTCGGAAAAACCAAAAAGTTCAAGTTTAGTTATTAGAATTTGGTGATCTAATTTGTCAAACGCTTTAGATAGATCAGTGTATATGATATCTAATTGAGAAGAGCTATCTAGCGCTTCTGCAATAGTTTGGGTGGTTATCACGAGGTTAGTTGTTGTAGAGCGCCCCTTTAGAAAACCATGCTGTAGCGGGGAAATTCTATTTTTTACAAGATGGAAAATTCTTTTGTGAACAAGAATTTCAGGGCATTTTAAGAAATTGTTTACGATTGTGATGGGCCTGTAATTAGTGATATCTGTTTTGTCAGATTTTTTGTAAATCGGGCTGACCTTGGAGCATTTCCAGACACTAGGAATGGATTGAGTGGATAGACAGAGATTATAGAGATATGTGAGAGGTTTGGCGAGCACATGGGAACAATCTCTTAGTAGGAATGGTGGTAAAAGATCGGGACCACTTGTCATTTTGTTCTTTGCGGTTTTTAAGGTTTCAATGACTTCATTCTCAGAAAAAGATTGGATATCGATGATTGGATATGTAATTTTTTAATTATCTGTGGGCATGCTTGTTAAATCACATTGAGGATTAAATGACTTATGGAAAAAGTCTGCAAATGCGTTAACAATTTGAGATGTATTAGTTACTTGAGTGTCATTGTAAACCATGGTGTCTGGTATTCGCGCAAAGGATGACCGTTTTGAATTAATGTAAGTCCACAGATTTCTAGGGTCCTCGTTAATTTGTTGCTCTGTATGATCGATGTATTGTTTATGTGCAGTGTTAATATCTCTTTTTATTTTGGCCCGAAGAGTTGTGAATTCATGGTATGTTACTGTATCCTTTTCCCTTTGATACCTTATGTGAAGCTTATTTTTCAGTCGAATATTCTCTTTAATTTCAGTGGTGTACCAGGGTGGATATTTAATCTTTGCTTTTGGAGTATATTTCGGTACCCAGTTGTTAATGATTGAGTAGAGGCGATCATAACAAGCAGTGCATGCAGTATTTATGTCTGTGAGATTGAAAAGAGCCAACCAGTCAGTGTGTAATAAATCATGATATAGAGCATTGAAATTTGCTTTTTTAAAGTTATAAATTGGAATATTGTTGGCTTCACTACTGTTGTTAACCATTTGGTTATTTCTTTTGTAGCGTATATTAATAAGCAGTGGGGGGTGATGAGGCACTTCATTACTAATTAGGTCGATCGCCCTATGAACATAGCATTGAGACCCATTGTATAAGACAAGATCCAGTAATCGATTGTTTTGATTTCTTATATTGTTGAACTGGTTAAGTTCGAAAGTATTGAATATGTTAGTGAGGGTGGTTATTTTGCTGTTAAGACATGAGTTGTCATCAAGAAAGTTCGCATATTCTGTCACATTAAAATCTCCTAGAATTAAAATATCCTTGCCATAAAGGAACAGCAAGGAGATAAAGAAATCATACACCGATTCAAGGTCCTCCGAAGAGCAGGGTGATGGTATGTACACCACAAATATATATAGATACTTGTTTAAAAATGATAATTTGGCTCCTACAATTTCAATGTGTTGAGGTACGAGTGGTTGACTATTGTTTAAATTTAAAGGGAATGATGTTATATTACGATTAATCGCCAAGAGGACACCTCCCCCCCTCTGCATACCAGTGGCAAGCTGATCACGATCACTTCTGAAAACCTCAAAAAAATTAGTAGGCATAAACTCATTTGTTGATAGAGAGGGGTCGAGCCAAGTTTCAGTAATAGCCAGAATGTCATAGTCACTTTGTGTTGATGAGTGAAGAATATCTATTATCTATCTAATATCTTATGTGGGCACATGTTTTTTAATGTACCTTTACACTTTGCTCCAATAGATAGGATTAATTAAGTATTTTATATATAGGCCTTTACTTTTCACAGGGAACAAGCTGGTCGTGTTCAATGTTCAGTTGATCCATACTTTATCATGCCCGATAAATGCAAGTCTGTTGACTTTCAAATATTGAAGCTGCAGGAATTGCCTGATGGTATTCCACAGGGTGAAATTCCTAGACATATGCTGCTGTATTGCGATAGATACTTGTGTGACAAGGTTGTGCCAGGAAACAGAGTATTTATTTTGGGAATTTTTTCTATTAAGAAGGTTACCAAACCTTCTAGGGTAAGTTTTGATTTATTTTATAATCAGGTAAAAAGCTCATATAAAATGAACAAAAATTGAGGGGTCCATTGCAAAATCTCCAACTAAAATAATTATGTAAATATTACTTTGAGTTAGTGTAAAATTTAAAAAAAATATATGTGCCTGACCTTATAAGCACACAACTGAAGTGAAACTTGTGAAAGAGATACTATTAGGAATTGAGATTTTTTTAAAGCTTTTTTCTCAAATTTTACCCCCAGTTTCGACATTTTTTTCAATTGTTTTTCTTTTTTTTCAACTTTTGTTTCACCGAAATCCCCGTTTCTCTAAGTTTATTTTGTTTTATAATACGTTTATTAACTTTTCGAATAATTTTTTCCTTTCTTTATTATTTGTTTTTCTTATTTGGTTTTATAATACTTTTATTAACTTTCTGAAAAATCTTTTCTTTTTTTTTAAACTTTTTTTCTTATATCGTTTTATAATTAATTTTTTTACATTTTGTTTTTCAATTTTTTTCCCCATTTTTCAATTTTTTTTTTAATGAAGCATTGTTTCTGCCTATTTTTGCTATGCCCGACCTCGTAGCTGAACTATTTCGCCTATTTTTGGTCTCGCGTTTCTCGTAACTTTTTTGTTGAATTTTTTTTTCGTATTTAGTTTTATAATACTTTTATTAACTTTCCGAATAATTTTTTATTCGATTTTTTCTCATTTTTTGGAAAATATATGGGGGGGGGGGGGGGTATAATTCCCACCCTCCACTGATGACCCCGTAAAAATCGATTTTTTTCCAAAATCCACCTTTAAAGTAGAGCCCCGGTCCCCCATATGGCCAAAGGTAGCCCCCCCTATGAGGCACACCTACCATAAAAATTTCGACCCCATAGCTCTTCCCGTTCTCCCGAAGTTAATTATTTTGGTTTTTTCTTCTTCCCTTCTCCTGACCCAACGAGGTCCAGTTTTCGTCCAGGGTCCTCATTTTACCCCGGCTACATGTCCTGAAAATTTCAACCCTCTAGCTATACTGGAACATGCTTAATTAAAAGGCGTTTTACTTTGATAATCGTTTCAACTTTGATAAGCGTTTCACTTTGGTAAGCGTTTAATTTTGTCGGACTTTACCCTCGCCAAAGAAGTTTCACTTCAAAAATCAAAGGTAAGAAAACAATAATTTTATATAATGTTACTCTTGTAAGTGTACCTAGTCGTTTTGTTTTTTTTTTGTGTATTGATATATATGATCATATGTAATCCACAATAAATGCCTTTAGATTTGAATTAATCTTCTAAATGTAACGAAAGAGATTTCTTTGTACAGCTGAAATTTTGAATGTTGTAAAATATTAATTAATATAGCTTGATAATTAATTAATCACTGCTCAGGTATCTGAATTTCTGGACTATCCATTTTAGTTATTTCCGGGAGAAAGAGCTTCAATAATCTTTGTGATAGTTGAGTATAAAGTAACAGTTACTAATATCTAATCAGATATTACCTATATGTTACTTATTTTCAGCCACGTCAATGCTGGGAAATAGAAAAAAAAAACATACACCAGCTCACTAAAATCCATTACAGTCATCATTACACTAAGGTCATACAATTTATCATTCGATTTACTTTTTACTAAAAAACTCAAAAAGTGTTTTTCGCGCACCCACGCTGGTTCGTTTGTTTGGGTCCTATTTTCGCTCGACTTTAATGATTTTTTAATATGTATTTTGCACTGTACTTGGAGAGGTAATACATGTGTTACAAAAAAAAAA
>MU184539.1:57024-84621 GCA_016904865.1 Pissodes strobi
TGAAACTAACCGAAAATTGATTGGACGACTAACCCAAATTAACCAAACCTCTTAAAATTGATTATAACATATCGGAACCGCTTCAAATGACTTTAAGCACAAAACTGAAGTGAAACTTTTGAGAGAGATATTGGGAATTGAGTTTTTATCTCCTTTTAAGCGTTTCTTCTCAACTTTTGCCCTCGGTTTCGACCCGGTTTTTTAATTTTTTTCGCTTTTTTTTGTTTTATTAACAACTTTTTAACGCCTAAAACCGCGTTTCTCCTTTTTTCTATTAGATTTTTTTACTCGTTTTATATTTTTATTAACTGTCAGAACAGCATTTTCCTTTTTTTAATTTTTTTTTCTTATATAGTTTTATAATACTTTTATTAACTTAATCTTTTACGTTTTTTTTATTATTATCTTTTTGTCTTTCCTTTTATAATAGTTTTATTAACTTTCCGAAAAATTTTTTACGTTTTTTTTCAGTTTTTTCCCATTTTCAAAAAAATATCCCGAAAAGATTTTTTTCTTCTCGTGTTTGCCATCTCCGACCTCGTAGCTGAACTTCTTCGCTTTTTTTTGCCGAAAACCGCGTTTCTCCATCTTCTTTTTGTAATATTATTTTTTTCTTATTTCGTTTTATAATACTTGTTTTAACTTTCCGAACAATTTTTACGTTCTTTTCAATTTTTTTCCATTTTTTGGTATACGGGGAAGTGGTGTATAATTCCCACCCCACTGTCACCGCTTGTCAGATTTCCGGTTCGAGGCTCAGTTGCAGAGATATCGGCAAAAAACCTTTTTTACTCAAAATCCCCCATAACTTAGAAGGAAAGAAGTTCGTTTTGCGTCGACCTGTCAACATCAGCTGATGAAAACAATGGCAGAACTTGTTTTTGAGTCCAGGAAAATTGAAAAGTTCTTACTGAATCCACTTGAATCCAGTGTGTTCTTCAATTGACCATGCAGAGGAGGCATGGAGCACCGAAAGTCGGAAAGTCTTATCACAAAAAACAATTCACAAACTACTAAAGGGTTGAAACTCAATGAAGCAACAAACAAACAAACTTCAATTTTGACAGCACGAAAAATGAGAAGTTTATGACTCATGCTGATGTTCACTCACACTGCACTAGGAACAACGGCTCCTTGGTGCTGCGGTATCAGAGGCTTTACAGATCCCGTAATGGCACATCTTATTATGGGATACAGTTTTTCAATGTGTTGCCTGTCTCCGTTAAGGATATGCCCCTTACTACATTCAAGGCCAAGATTAAGGAGTATTTAATAATTAAAAACGCCTTTTACTCAGTTGAGGATTACCTCCAGTCCAACTTTACTGACCTCCTGTAACCTGACTATTTATGTCTTGTGTTATGTGTTGTTCTTAGTTGCATTGTTAGTTTTGAGTATTTTTAAATGTGAATAATTTTTGTTAGTCATAAGTTTTATTGTATTTTTCAGGGTATTGCTTTTTATATATTTTTGACTCGTGTAAGAGTACTTTACTTGTTAACACTAATAGATAAATAAATAAATAAATGTGAAGAGACAGCAACTCTATATTTTAAGGAAGGCATCAGATAATTCGAGCACATCTTACGACGTAAACTTACTCATTTATATTAAAATAAAAAAATTAAATCCTAAAACCTCATCGATCAGAGCCACGCAGTTATCATTAAGCAAACGCTCGGGCTAAGCGCAATTGATGCGATTTTTCCTATGATTATTATATCGGATTTGTTTGTTGTTTGTTTAAATAGATACGATATTATGTCTATAAAAATTGCATCGATCTCAAAACATTGCTCTAACGATAGAAGTATTAAAAAAAAGGCAGCTACGTCTATTTCTGTTTGTTAGTGTTGGATGATTGATGGCGATAAGTATAAATAAAAATATGCGCAGCACATTGCGCATTGTTGTTTAATGTTATCTATCAATCAACACTGCTCCAATTTACTTTAGATTTTCTCTCCTCATCTGATGGTTCACTTTCCTATCTGTAGTTTAATAGTAAAAATGGAATGCCCTATAGGCCATCCAATAATATCCCTGCCTGCAGCGCCCTTAAGGTAAGCGCAGACTGGCCGGAGCCGCACGCGCCGACCGAGCCGAAACAAAATATTGTAACACTGTGAACAAAGGTGCGCAGACCATCCGGAGCCGCAAGAGTCATTCGACTCTTGCCTTCGTTCAACACAGTGTAATATTTTGTTTCGGCTCGGTCGGCGCGTGCGGCTCTGGCTAGTCTGCGCTTACCTTTAGAACGACTTTCCTTCTGTCACGCATGCATAAGCAGCAACTCTTATATTGGACTTTCGAAGTCTTCGCGCCTTGATTTAAAATAGCCAATCAAAAAGCAAGCATTTCACGCAAGCGCAATGAGACGAATGTCGCTTTCACGATGATTATGAGGTTACAATACGCATCTCCAAATAATAAAATATCATTACCATTCGCTCGGTGCGTTGGCTTCGGGAGCAAAATCAACAAAAACTAATCAAAAGCATGTCCAAAATCCAGTAAAAATACGCTTTGAAGTCAGGAGTACCTACGTCAACTGAAAAATATACACCTAACGCCAACTACTCGAAGAGGCTATAGTATTTGAAGTTAAATCTCATCGGGAACCGGCAGTAAGATTTTGTAATCACTGATTACATCATGTATAACTGGCTGCCGTCTAAGGTATACAGGGATTGACCAATAAAAACATGGCCACGCAAACAGACAAGAGTCTAGGAAAAGCGTCTAGCCATAGGAGTCAAATTTTCGATGCGATACCGTGCATGCGAAATATAGGAATTATCCATGTCTTTACATTCTAGCGAAGCTCCTTCAACGCCTCGGTGGTGTAGTAGGTGTTTGCCTGTCATTTCTGCGCTGAGGGTTCGATTCCCGTCGGTCGCGTTACTTTTTTTCCTTAATTTTGGGTTAGTTTTGGTTAGTTCTTGTTGATTGCGCCCCCGTAGCGAGCGAAGCGAGCGGAGGGCCATGCAAAGCCATAATAATACTAATTATTCTTGTTTCGCCATTGCGCATGCACGGTATCGCATCGAAAATTTGACCACTATGGCTAGGCGCTTGTGAGTCTGGGTACACCGGAATGGATTTCATTATTCATTGACTTCACGCATTTATGTCATATGATAGACCACAGGCAAATGCCGCGGATCCTTATTTTACGCTCTAGAGCGTACATGGAAAAGGGAATTCTCACTTTTTCCGTCGAGTGTGCTATGACTAGTCATGGCGACCGAAAATAAATAAATGGCAGTCGTGCGTTTTGTTACAGTTGTTGCTGGCACTCCTGTTCTAAATGTGCCCGAATATTCATTCATTTATATCAGCGTATTTCCGTCCACTCCTGAACATAAGCCTCTTCCAATTGTCTCCAGTGGTGTCGATCTTGGGCGGATCCTTTTTTCCCCGCGTGTCTCTAGATGTCGTCCCTCCACCTCGTCTGGGGTCGCCCAATACTTATTTTTGTTTCGCTAGGTCGTCATTGGAGGATCGCCCTGGTCCACTTGGCACTGTCCCTCGCCAGGGCCATGCGAAAACTGAAATATTAGAATAAGTTTGGCAACAGCGTATTCCAGGGGCTATGAAGGCGGCATATAGCCGCTCCTCGCTTGCGGATTGGTCAAGAATAATAAACTAGAGAAGGGGCTGGGCAGTTCGTCTCCACTTATTCTTGCTACCGTTTCCATGACGTCTGGGACTCCTGTCCTTTTCCTAATGTCATCATTCCTTATTCTATTCCTAAGGCTAATGCCCAGCATTGAACGTTCAATGGCTCTCTGACACACTCTCAGGCGAATGGCACTTTTTTGTGTGAAGGTCATAGACTCAAAGCTATACGTCATGACCGGCAGGATGCAGCTCTCGAACACCTTCCGCTTGATTAATTGGACTTCTAGGATTTCTTTGCCCAGAAGAGACGCACCCTTCTTGCAATCTCTATCGTTTGGTTTTCACTCCCTAACTTTATTTTATGGCCTAGGTACCCCTATTCATCTACTGTTATAATATTAATGTTGTCTAGGGTGACCTGGGTGTTATCAGGACTCATGATCTTGGTCTTACCTAAGTTCATCTGAAGCCTCACTGCTTGTGATACTTCTTTTAGCTCCTTTAATATGTTGGTGAGCTCCTCATGATCATTGCTAAACAGGATAATGTCGTCTGCAAAACGTAGATCGCTCAAGTACCTCCCGTCAATGTTAATGCCTTTTCACTCCCAATCCAAGGTCTTAAAGACTCCTTCCAAAGCCAAGGTAAAAAGTTTTAGGGATATTGAGTCTCCTTGTCTAACTCCACTGTTTATGGGAATTTTTTCTGTGTTGAGGTCTTCCATTATCTTCACGTGAAAAGTGGCATTCTCGTAACAGTTCTTGGTAAGAGTGGAGTATCGGGAGTCGACCCTAGCCTTATCCAATTCATTTAGTAATGCCCATTCTTCTATCGAGTCAAATGCCTTTTGATAGTCGACTAACCCCAGGTGAAGAAGGACATTGTATTCCCTACATTTCTCCATCAGTGTCCGCACAGTCTGTATTTGGTCGGTGGCGCTATAGCTTTTTTTGCATCCCGCTTGTTCTATGGGTTGATAAAAGTCTAGTTTTTGATTCAGGCGTCTGGTCAGGATCTTGCTAAGTAATTTGTACAAGCTAGATAGGAGGCTGATGGGCCTGTAATTTTCGAGGTTGCTACAGTCTCCTTTCTTAAATAGGATTATGACCTCGGCGTTTCTCCATGCTTCTGGGATGCGGCACTCCTCCAGACACTTATTGAGCAGGATGAGGATTGCTTTTTTCAGTGTTGCTCCTCCTTCTTTCAGCATTTCTGCCGTAATGTGGTCTTCTCCTGGAGCCTTGCGGTTTTTCATATATCTCAGTGCCTCTTCTAGTTCGGATGTACCGTACTCCGGTATTTCCTCCGATCCCACATTTAGAATTTGTGCTCTGCTATCTCTCTGGTAACCTGCGTCTGGCATTTCCTGTCTGTAGAGCTTTCGGTAGAAGTTTTGGATGATGGTCACGATCTCCTGCTTCTCATACACTACTGTTTCCTGTTCATTTCTCATTTTTCGTATGGTCTGTTTTTCTCTTGTCATATTCGATCGCAATTTCTTCATGTTAAGGTTGTCTTCAATAGCTTGCTGTATGAGATGGGTGTTGTGGTCTCTTAGATCATTTCTTATCTCTCTCTTCACTTGTTTGTCAATGACTCGGTAATCTGGCGAATCTCTATCCATCTCTCTTCGAGTCTTTTGCAGATTTATTGTGGTTGCACTAAGCTTTGATGGCCTGCCTTTTTGTAGTGAGCATACTTGTTTCATTGAGGTTTGGATGCTCTTGGTTATTTTCTCGCATAGGATGTTCAGGTCTAGATCTTTCAGCGTCTCTACAGGTTGGAGTTTTCGTTCTATGTAGGAGTGATATTTATCTCTCTCGTGTTGGAGTTCAAGGAGGATCTCTGATGATTTTTTCTGGATCATCTTTTTTCTTTCGAGCCGAGTATTTATGTATATTTTGCTCTCACGAGCCGGTGGTCACTTCAGGTATTAAAACGATTTAGAACAGTGTTGTTTCGCTGTGGTTAGGTTATAGTCAATCTCGTTCTTTACCTGTCCATTCGGGCTTCTCCAAGTAATGTGTTCATGCAGAACATCCTCTCCTCGTGCATGAATTCTAATAGTAACTGTCCCCTGTCGTTTCTCTTGCTCAGGCCGTATGAACCAATGCTGTCCGGGTCTTCCAATGTTTCCTCTCCAACCTTGGCGTTGAAATCGCCTATGATCACCGTGTGTTTTGTTCGTTCCAAGCTCTTAGCAGTCGAGACATCTTCGTAGAACTGTTCTATTTCATCCTCTGTGGAAGTTGCTGTCAGTGCATATATTTGGATGATATTTATGCTGTGTCTTGCATTTAGCTTTAGCTCTATGTAAATAACTCGATCTGATACAGCTCTGCTGCTGGTGATTTGGCTTTTGAGTCTACGGTGGACGAGAAGGGCTACTCCTCCCAAATAATGGTGGTCGGTCGAGTTTCTTGGGAAAACTGATGTCCCGAATTAAGCGCGGTAGAGGTCTCCCCCGGAATTCTTGTCTCGCATCTATGATGCCCCAAGCTCTGTTTCTGGGGCCTCCAGATGTTCTTCTAGTCGCATAATTCGGATGTTGTAAGTGGCAACCAGTAAGGTCTTCTTTTTCCTTTCATTTCGTATCGAACTTTTGCCTCCCCCAGAATTCTTGAGGCAGACTGATGTTTCAGTGCGGGATTATGAGCATCGTGCTCTACCCGCCTAGGGTAGTTTTGGTTTTGAATTCGACATTTCCATGGGGTTGGAAGGTGGTTGGCATTAAAACGCCATGCTTGCCTAGCGGGTTGGCGAGTAGGTTGGGATATGAGAAGGGTTATGACGTTATGACTTCTTAAGTCGATGCATCTGTGAAAGCGACGGGCCATCCGTCTCTATTGCCAGATCTCTCTCTGGCTTACGTTTTCAAACGTTCCAACAATTTCAAATATCCCGCCTTTAATATATCTATTAGTTTCCGCCAATGTCATAATAATCAATAATTCTAAACGTTTTTTTTTTAATACATCATCGATTGATTGGTAACATATCGAGAAACAACAGACGATAATTAATTAGTTTGTTATTCCCGTATCTTTAGACGCGACCTTTCACTATCGTCAGAAGATTTGTATTTTCGGAAAGTTCTTTTTATATTAATAAATGTTCTGAAATTGTTGTTTTGGTGAAATTTAAAAGGATACCGTTTGTTTGCGCAAATTGTCTTTTTTTTGGCTATTTGCGTAAACGGAGATTTGCGAAATTAAAACTACATCTAGTGCAAATAAAATTATTGTAATTATTATATCGATTTATGGCAGTAATAATGGTTTGATTTATACAATATCCGATATCACTTTAATCCCCTTTATTTATTTCCTTAACTAATGGAAGAATATCGTCAAGTTAGGCTAGCCGACATATTTACGGATGCACGATGGTCAAAATATCGATAATTTGTAGGTCGATGTATTAGTAGGTATATGGATGTTTGACCGTATCGATTTTTCCTAACATCGATCGTTTTAAATAAAATTATTTCACAAACAGAGCGACATTCATTCATTCATGCCATAAAAAATGCACCAATGAACTCGACACATCTAAGTCTATTGAGTGATGTTTTTTCAGGATCGATGAATGAAAGTCGATATTTCTGGACCGAAATTCGATTCATCGTTTTTGATGTATTTTGTCCATCCCTTGATATATTTAGAAGAAAAACTTAAGAAAGATTCTGTGATATAGAAAGAAGCAGACCTCTATTCTTTTGCAATCGATGTTTCCAACCATCGATCGTTTTAAATAAAATTATTACACATTTAAGTTTATCGAGTGATGTTTTTTCAATATCGATGAATGAAGGTCGATAGTTCTGGACCGAAATTCGATGTGGTGGGTCAAGTTTGCCCCCCCCCCCCCCCCCCCCGTGTTAAACAAATTTCAAAAATAAATAAACCATAATTTTGCACACATTTGGCACTATTTTGCGCACCGCAAATAATATTTTGCACACCCACACAAGGAAAACTAGAGCTGTTTTAAACAGAGGGCAAACTTAACAGTTCCCCCCACGTATCTGTTACAAAATTTAAAAATTTGGATGCCACTCGATTCGGCTAATTTTGCACAATTTTGCACACTCTTCTAGGGAAAGTTATGAGGGGCTAAAAATCTGCATCCCCCACTTGCCCCCCGTTTGTGAAAAAGATCAACAATTTTGATGCTGCTAGGTTCAACTAATTTTGCACACCTATTTTTCAAATTTTGCACATTTTTCTGGGGAGAGTTTTGGGGTGTTAAAAAAGTGTATCCCCCCCCCCCCCCCCCCCCGTTTGTCAGAAAGTTGAAAAATGTTTAATGCATTATATCTATCCACAGAAGAGTGTGCAAAAATTGTTGAACCTAGCAGCATCAACATTTTTGAACCTTATGACAAACGAAGGGAAAATGCAAAATTTAACACCTTATAATCTTCCCCAGAAAAGTGTGGAAAATTTTAAAATTGGTGTGCAAAATTGTGCAAAATTAGTTGAACCTAGCAGCATCAACGTTTTTCAACTTTTTGACAAACAGGGGGAGACATAAATTTGGTCCAGTTCAATGCAGCAAAGACCCAAGCAACCACATTTACCAAGAGAGCCAATTCGGCGGGCTCTGACATCATTATGGCAGGATCGACAATTACTTCATCCTCGTCAATCGGTCTGCTGGGTGTCTCGATCAACAGCAATTTGTCCTGGCATGACCACGTTGCTAACATCGTAAAATCAGCCTCCCAGAAGCTTGGTGCGCGATTTCGCAACAAGAAACTGTATACACCGCAGCAGTTGCTCTTGCTCTACAAAGCGCAAATAAGACCTTGCTTAGAATATTGCTCACACATCTGTGGTGCCCAGGGCGATATTACCCAATAGGCTAAGTAGGCTACAGCCTAGGGGCCCTTGAACTGCGGGGGCCCTTGAATCTTGAATCTCAAATTAATTAAGAAAAAGTAACTATTCAAGACTGTAGGGGACAGTCTTATGACAATGCCAATAATATATCCGGTCAACATTCAGGATTGCAAGCTCTCATTAAAAAAAAAGAATTCTCTAGCATTATTTGTTCCATGTGCGGCACACTCTCTTAACATGGTAGGAACTTGTGCGGCTGAGTGTTGTAATATGGCTACGTATTTCATTTTTATTTTTTATGTTCTTAGAAGAAATTTATAATTTTTTTTCAGCTTCCACACATAGGTGGCAAATAATGACAGAGGAACTCAATAAAATTCCCAATGCTCTCGTTCCAAAAAAATTATCTGTTACTCGATGGTCTGCTCTCGCGGATTCTTGTAAAGTAATTATTTTAGGGTTTTCTGCGTTTATAGAATCATTAGAAGTCATCGAAAACGATATTACACAGCCCAATAGTACAAAAGTTCCAGCCACAGGAATTAAAAATCGGTTCGAGGAATTGGAAGTTGGGATTTTGTTACAATTATGGGACGATATTTTAACAGAGTTCAATAAGGTTAGCAAATCATTACAAGCTATATACTGACATCGATGTTTCCTTAGCAGTTAATTTGTATGATTCACTTATTAAATATGTTTTAAAACAACGCGAACGTTTTGCATGTTACGAAAAATGTGGCAAAAAATTAACAAACTGTTCCACATACAAATCCGATAATGTAAAAAAAGTAGAAAACTACAATTTGACGAAAATAAAGAGGGTGAAGTTAATTCAGTGGTAGATATAATATGCTCATAAATACTTTTTATGTTATAACCGATAACATACTTGGGGAACTGAAGAAGCGACAAACCGCTTATCTTAACGTTTTAAATATGTTTGGGTTTTCATATTTAGAAATTATTCTGAAGAGAATATTATATTACAGGCAAATGTGCTCCAAGAGCACTATCCAAATGATTTAGACCAAAGTTTAGGAGCCGGATGTATTCGTTTTAAATATTTTATCTCAGAAATTAATTCGGAAATTACCAATCCAAAGGAAATGTTAAAGTTTATAAAACAAAAAAATTAAACGTGTAGTTTTCCAAACGTAGATATTGCGTTAAGGATATTTTTAACCATGGCAGTAACTAACTGTAGTAGGGAGAGATCATTTTCTACATTAGAAAGGGTAAAAAGTCATAAAAGAAATTCATTAGGTGATGAAAAAACTAATCAACTTTCTTTGTTGGCCACAGAACACGATCTTCAAAAAAATGCTTTATTGTACAAAGGATTGTGACCCTCATTGACAAAGCTGAAAAAATAAAGTGGTTAAATAAAAAAAAGTCCTTACTAACACTAATATCTCGACTAATATAGAGCAGTTCTCAACAAGAGTTTGAATAAAATAACTACAAAAACAAAAAACAAAGCATAGTAGATAGACAAACAATAAAATGCATAATACACAATACACTTAAATTATACACAAAAATGTCAATAAAATGCGACAGGGTTATTAAAATATACACAATATTAACGAAATTTCAAGAAAATGAACAAAATTGGCCTTATAGTCTGTCAGCAAAAAATTTATCAAGAGAATAATATGCCTTGCTTAGTAAAAGTTTCTTCACTCTCTTATTGAAATATTTAGAACATTGCAACTTTTTAAGTTCCACAGGCAAGTGATTAAACATTCTAATACCTTCATAGATAAATGATTTATATTTTTTGTGAACCATTTTCACTGTCATAAGAATAAATATGCAGGTCAATGTCAGAATCCTGAACAAACAGAGGTATTCAATGCTCACACGAGTATCGCATGGCCCGCTTTTGAAGTACAAAAATGGGCTGCATGAGCTGACTGCTGGTAAAACCCCAAAATTGAATACCATATCTTAAATGAGATTCCACCAAGGCAAAGTATATTCCCGTAGTCAAATCCTGACCCAAATCATTTTTTACAACCCTTATAGCATGCAGAAGCTAATTTTTTCCTCATGTTATGTATGTGATCCTCAAATTTTAACCTGGCATCAATAATCAAACCAAGGAATTTATAGTTTTCTTTATTATTTATTGGAATATCATTGAGGGTCACGTCCATCACAGGACACTTAAATTATAAAATGTTGGTTATAGATATATTAAACACTAGCATGTTGCTATCGCACCAGTCCATTACTGCCCCAATGTCGTGATTGATGGTATCCCTCAAAATATCACTATCTGTTCCTAGCGATAATATTGATGTATCATCAGCAAATAATGTAAATGATCCATTAATGCTGATGGATGCTAGGTCATTGATGCATATAAGAAACAAAAGCGGACCGAGCACGGAGCCTTGAGGAACCCCATGCTCAATGCTCTGATCTGATGACAAACTGATGACACACTATTTAATGTATTGTTTCCTATTATAGTAGGGTCAATCTGGGGCTTAGGGTGAAACAAATTAGTAACAAGCCGATCTCAGCGGGAATGTTTGGATAATAATTTCCTATTTAACCTCCCAAAAGTCTCATTCGGTCCCAGTGGGGGAAGGTTGAAAAAAATTGACGCCATCTTGGAATTCTTGTTTTTTTACAATATCTCTGTTTCCGTAACTTTTTTCGAAAAAACTTGAATAACATTTCTTGTACAGAATAAAGTTCCGAATATTTTATCTTCATACATTTTTTCTCTAAAATGAATAGTAACAAAGACAGAGATATTTTTTAAAGTCTCTTTCGTACATTTTCCAACTTTATAACATTTTTTGCGCAAAATATGAATTAGATCCACTTAAACGACTGTGTTAATAATAATAGAAGCAAGTCGGTAAGTTTATTATATACACATATTTAATTTTTTACCTCCGCTCACGGCGCCGGCACCGGCGACTCGTAATATTCAAAAACTACTTATACGACGTCATCCAGAGCATCATCTTCCTCCTCATCCGCTAAGAAACAGTAGTTTGTGCAACTAATCCCGAAACACTGGCCACACTTAGAAGAACATTTATGTCCCAGTTTCCTACAGGAACAGTTCTTGGAGCATTGACTTTCTTTGCAATTGCAAAAAATCAATTTTGATAGGTCAGGGGGCGCTACATCTTGTTTGCATTGTACAGGTATCAGGTTAACTTGCTTATCCTTTTTCCACCCATACTGCAGAGGGTCCAAGTCGTTGCCAATCAATTCTTGAATCGAAAAAACTTAACATATTTGGAAACATCAATATATTTTTACAATTGGGTACCTGAAAATATATCCTGAGCACATGTCGTTGTGCAGAGTCTTCAGTTGGGGGCAAAGTGGCCAAATTAAATGTAGAGTTAAGTCCTTGTCTTAATGCGATTCTATTGTATGAAATATACCTCAAAAGGCTAATATCATTAATAGGTCTTGGACAGCGATACAGCTTCAAAATAAAAGTTAATCCCGACTGATATGTCACTTTTTCCTGCATTTTTATCCAAAAATTTGTCGAAGTTTTGAGAGGGATCGTTGCCTTTCTTCAGTAGCCGCAGACTCATTTTTTTGGACTTATTAAATATAAAAGATGTAATGTCACAACCTGATATGGCATGTAAAAACAATATGTGTTTGGTCACAGGTCACAGGTCCCAGTTTGTCATGTACTTTACATATCTTTGATATTTTGTCACCTTTTGCTGCTTTTCCCGGGCGAAGCATGGATATGTTTTTATTTTTTGAATGATGTACAAGCAAAACCATTATATCCTCTGAGACAACTGTGACGTGGTTTTTTGACATGGATAGTTCTACAGCTGTTAAGGCGATAAGATAATCAGCATCCCTCCCCGCTTGGTGCACAGTTATACCTACGTCTTGAAAATAGGATCGAAGGGTCTTTATAAATTATTTTGGCTGTTCTTTAGAAAATCTTCCTGTGCTACAATTACTGAAGCTTGGGCATGTATGGAAATTTCTATGCTCCCCTTTGATCTGCATTGTTGTAGACTGTCTATGGTAGACATATTCTTTTCACAGTATCCGTCGAAGACTATGACACAATCCTTGTTATAGTTGTGGATCACATAACTTACATATTGGAAAAAGATATCATTTTACGTGGCTGGTTTTTGCCATGAGACTTTATGTAAAAGAAATCCTCCGTCGATAATGTAACCAGCATCTGACTGAGAACTATTTTCGGGATGATGAATCTTATTTAGTTCTTGGAGCAGTTGAGATTTTGTTCCTCTTCTCAAATTACCATCTTTAAAAAGTAACAAAGGGTATGGCAATAGTTCAAATTTGAAACAATGTTTTCTTTCTTCCGGAGTCTTATTTGAACAAATTATACTGTTAAAAAGTTGCATAAGGTTAAAGTCTACATATGTATTGTTTACTTTGATGCGACTGTTTATGGAAGCAAAATTTTTAATATTTTCCTTTCTTTTTCATTGAAGTTTTAGTAATAACTATTAGAAGTACGTATGTTCGACGATTTATTAATCGTTATTAAAGGATATTTCGAAGGGGAAACTTGTACAAATAATCCTAAATTTTTTTATATTATTTTTACATAGTCTCTTAAACAGCTATAGTTCATATTTTGTACAAAATACATATTAAAAGTGGAACCTGTATAAAACGGACTCTAAAAAATAGCTTTATCTCTGTTACCCTTTACTTTAGAGAAAGATGTTTAGAGACAAAATGTTCAAAACTTTCTTATTTACAAAAAATGTTTTTTAAGTTTTTTTGAAAAAACTTAAGGAAACGGAGATACCTTCCCCCAATGGGACTGAATGGGACTCTTGGGGAGTTAAATAGGGGGTTATTATCTAAATATTTCCGCTGAGATCAGCTTGCTACTAGTTTGTTTCACCCTCACGTATAATATTCAGCTACATTTATCGAACTATTAGTCAAGTATGATTCTAACCATTTCAAAGGCATACCTCTAAAACCATAATGTAAAAGCTTCCGCAGTAATATTCCCCGATCCACACAATCAAAAGCCTTTAAAAAATCGCAAAACACTGCTGCGGCCATCTCTCCCTGATTGAGTCCAAGATACACCCTTTCAAAGAAGTTAAACATTGCATCGCAGGTATCCTTGTTGTTCTGACATCCAAATTGTGAAGCATTCAGCAATTTGTATTTTTGAAGGTAGTCGACCATTCTCGATTTAAAGATTATTTCAATTCTTTTTGACAATGTTGGCAGAAGTGAAATGGGCCGATAACAAGATGGATCCAAAACATTACCATTCTTAAATAGTGGCATTACCAAGGCAGATAAGCAATCAGGGAAAATGCCCGTGTCAAAGGACTTATTTATTGCCATCACAAGAACACTTAGTACATAATCAGGCAACCTCTTAAATACTTTTAATGAAATGTTGTCAATACCTGCAGAGCTTTTATTTTGTGTTTGACTGAATATTCTTTTAATTTCATTAATATCTGTATGAAAAAGACTAAAAGTTTCTTGAAGAAATATTTCGCAGGTAAGTCAGAGGATCAATGTTTGATGAAATATGACATGTCAAATTTTCTGCAATCGAACAATAAAATTGATTAAAACCGTTCACATCAATATCAAGATTGCCATTAGAGCAAGTATTAGTACCTCTCAAATCATTTACCAAGCTCCATATTTCCTTTGGTTTATTTTTAGCTTTATCAATTCTACCATTATAATAATTTCTTTTTGCAAGATTTATTAATTCTTTGTAGATCATTTTATATTTATTGAAGTATGTCATTATAAATGGTGTGGGGAAAAAACTTTCTAATTATTGTATGCAATACTCTCAAATTTTTTCTCTAGTAACCCATGGTTTTTTGCTTTTGAGTTTTATAGATTTTAGGGGGAAATTTTTGTTAAACATATAAACTAATTTTGTATTAAAATTGTTCAGAGCATCAGATATTTCAATTACTGATACCCAATCAGTCTACTGGCATTAATGCACAAATCTATGAAAGTTACCTTCACTGTATATCCTCATTCTTTTATTAATTTTTTCCCTTTTTATAATTTAAAATGCTACTTGTGCTATGATAGCTTCATGATCAGACAAACCTGAAGGCAGAACAGTGGCTTCACACTCAACATTTTCATAAAAATTTAAACAAAAGTAATCTATTAGAGTGCTAGAGGTTGCAGTAATGCGGGTTGGGCCATCCACCAAAAGCTTAAAATTCAAAGACTTAAATAAATCCATTAGATCACTAGTATATCTCGAATTTATATCACAGTAGTCACTATTTAGTTCCCCAGTTATTATAATTTTTGAAGTAGGTGAAAATTGAAATAATAAAGTTTCCAGTCTTTTTAAAAACTGTTCAATATTATGACTTGAGCTTGACCTATATACACACAAAAGGTAAACATTAAATTCCTTATTATAAGTTAGTGAAAACTTAAAATCTCCCTCTACCAACATAGTATCAAAATTACTACAATTTACAAATTTGAGATGTTCAAGAAGGTCTTCTCGTATAAAGATCGCTGTACCCCCACCCCTAGTAATAGATCTACAAAAGCATGATTATTGAGAGTTTTGCGACCCAAAAATCACGAAAACGAGCATTCATTTGAGTACAACACTATCTAATTATATTCTTTTTTTTTAACGAAAATGTTTTGTGTTAATGTTTTAAAATATTCTTTGAATTTTTATGTCCTTTTTTAAAATAAAAACGTATTTTTTAAATCAAGATATTATTATAATATATATCTTTAAAAACTATTTTTGTTTCTGATTCACATTTTACTTTATCAAAAAAAATTTCTGCCCTACCATAAAATATGATGAATGCTCTGGATAGGGGGCCCTAAGATTTTTTTTAGCCTAGGGCCTCTTCAATGGTTATTCCGGCCCTGGTGGTGCCGCACCGAAGCACACCCTAAAGCTGCTGGATTCCATTCAGAAGAGAGCTGTGCATCTCGTCGGCGACCCGAAATCTGGATAGTCTGGACCACCGCAGGCTTGTGGCCGATATGACCCTGTTTAGAACATCGTTTTACAAGGACTCCTTTGTCAGGCGCACTGCATAGCTGTAGAACTCACGCCCAGGACTTCTGTTCCCCCCTAATTACAACCTACAACTATTCAAGAACCGTGTCAATCAACACCGCTCGTCCAGTGCCATAGGATCTCCCTTTAGTGTGTGTGCCACTGCCATAAAAAAATGCAGATTTTTAACACCTCATAACTTTCCCCAGAAGTGTGAAAAAATGGCAGAGCACCTGGAATTGACGATATCCCGGCAAAACTTTTTACGTAGGGTGGAGAGGAACTAATGGCACTAATGCATAACTTCATATTAAAAATATGGAGCAGTGAAGAACTTCCCCAAGAATGGCAAACCAGCATTATTATCCCCAGCCACAAAAAGGGAGACAAGCTGGTGTGTGAGAATTACAGAGGCATGTCGCTACTGAGCACAGCCTACAAAATCGTCGCAACCATCATTAAAAACAAATTAGAGCCTTTAGCCGAAAATATTTTAAACGAATACCAAGCTGGTTTCAGACCAGGTAAATCCACAACAGATCAAATCTTCACCGTGAGGCAAATTAATGAATAATTCTGAGAATACGATGTCAATCTCTATCAACTCTGCATTGACTTTAAGCAAGCTTATGGTAGTATTAAGAGAGAAAAGCTCTATTCGCTATTACTAGATTTTAATATACCACCAAAACTAATAAGGCTATAAAGACTGACCATGAGTAACAGTCAATGCCAGATAAAGGTGGACGGAGAAACTGGCGAATCTCTTAGGGTATCCCAGGGACTGAAGCAGGGAGATGGGCTGGCCCCAACTCTCTTTAATTTGGCATTGGAAAGCGTCATAAGGAAGGCCAGCGTAAGCGTAACCTCAACGATTATAAATAGATCAAATCAAATTGTCGGCTATGCAGATGACCTGAATATAACGGCAAGGTCAATACTCTCCGTAAAGAAACCTTTCACAGAAATAGAAAATTCAGCAAAGGAAATAGGTCTCGTGATTAATGAACAAAAGTCCAAGTTACTACTGCAAAGCAGAGAAAAACGCTATGGATTAGGCCAAAACATCACATTTGATAATTACAGCTTTGAGGTAGTGAAGGACTTTACCTACCCCGGCTCAAACTTATCACATGACAACGACGAAACCAATGAAATTAGAAAAAGGACCAACGCAGCAAATAGAGGATACCACTCAATACTACCCATTTTAAAATCGAGAGATGTACACAAGAAGACCAAAATTAGAGTCTACAAGTGTCTGAAACTGCCCTTTGTGGCATTTGAAAGCTGCGTTGTTAGCAAGAGGCCCACTTGCCCAACTGTAAACTATCTAGCGATAAGCAACTGGGTACCCCTACACAGGGTCCTCCCGTTGGGTCTACTGCTACCGTAGAGTCTACAAACAATGATCCGCACAGTTTTTACATACGGAGCTGAAACGTGGACACTCTCAGCCAAAAACGCGGAGCTTTTAGACCGATTCGAACGAAAGTTGCTAAGAAGGATTCTTGGTCCAGTAAACGAGGGGAATTTCAGGAGGGCACGCATGAATCACGAAATATACCAGTTGTATGAGGAACCCAGAGTTTCATTGCATATAAAACTGATGCGACTGAGATGGGCAGAACATGCCCAAAGAATGCCGGACAACAGGGTTCCAAAAAGGGAAAACCTGAAGGAAAGAGGCCGGTAGGAAAGCCAAAGCTGCGCTGGGAAGATGGGGTACGGAAGGATGCTGACTGGGTATAGGAAATTGGGGACGTGCAGCGGTGGATCGGGACAGATGGGGAAGAAGGATTGAGGAGGCCAAGGCTCGATATGGGCTGTAGCGCCATCGTAGTAGTTGTAGTGAAAATTTTGAAAATATGTGTACAAAATTGTGCAAAATTAGCTGAACATAGTAGCATACAAATTAATCAACTTTATGACAAACAGGGGAAAAAATGCAAATTTTTATCATCAAAAGAAAAACTTAAGAAAGATTCTGTGATTTTGTATAAAAAGAAGTCTTTTTCAGTCGATGTTTTCAAAAATCGATGTTTCCAGGCATCGATGATTATACATAAAATTGCTGAACGAAACAGTGTATCTATGTCACTACTTGTGTGCCTCAAGGCTATCGAGTGATGTTTTTCCAGCAACGATGAATGAAAATCGATATTATGGCAGAAATATCGATCTTCATCGATGCATCGATTTCCGACGTATTTTGTGCATCCCTAGATATATTCAGAAGCAAAACTTATGAACTTCTTCCTCATATTGTAGGCCTTAGGCCTACAATATGAGCTTAATTCTCTTGAGATGTTGAGGTCCATGACTCCACCCATCTCTTTGGTGGTCTTCCGGGGAAGTGGGGGGGGGGGGGGGCGTCTTGTCCATGGTCTTCCATCTCTAGCGATTCTTGTCAGTCTTCCCTCTGTCATCCTGTCCACGTGGCTCTTCCAGTCCCTTCTACGTTTGCGTCCCCATTTGATGATGTCTTCCACTTCACATTCGTGTCTTATGTCTGTGTTTATTTTTCTCTTAGTGTGTACCCTGAGATGTTCCTGAGTATTTTCATTTCTGTTATTCGTAGGGTGTTTTTTTGTTCTTTTGTTGTCAGCTCTTGTTTCTATAGCGTACGTTAGTATGGGTCTAACACAGATTTTGTGATTTTTTGCTCAAGTTCGTGTTATTCCAGATAATGTCCCAAAGTGCACCTGAAATTCGGCTGGCTTTATTGGCACGTTCTCTTACTTTATTTGTTCTATTTTGGCTTGAGGTAGTTTGTATGCCTAGGTATTTGAACGACATGACTTGTTCTATTGTTTTATATTCCAAGGCAAGTTTACATCTCATTGGTTCTTTGGAAATGACAAGGGCTTTGGTTTTTCTGGTCGATACCTGCATGTTGAAGGTTTTTGCTTTTACATAGAATGAGTATAGAAGCCTTTGTAAGTTGTCCCCATTCTTCGCCATAATTAGGGCGTCATCGGCATAACAGCCGATTTGGATTTCACCTGTTGTGAGTGTATATCCTCCCTCTGTGATTTTAACCTGATTTATTATTTCATCCATTATTAGATTGAAAAGTTGTAGGCTTAAGAAGTCTCCTTGTCGGATTCCCGTTGGTGTTTTTACTTCTTCTGTCATCTTTTGGTTAACCAATATGTCGGTAGATGTATTGTGGTTTAGTGGTCTTATGACGTCGGTACGTTTTTTTTCTAAAGAATATCTGTCACGTCGTTCAATCTCACCCTGTCAAATGCTTTGGTGAGGTCTATAAAGCACATATATGCGGGTTTCCCGTATTCTATAGCCTTTTCCACTGCTTGCCTGACTAAGATAGCATCCATGGTTGACCGATTCTTCCTGAACCCTTGTTGTTCTTTCGATATTTTTACATGTTCGCTAATTATTGTTTCTATGATCTTCGTGAACAGTTTCATGATTGAGCTTAGTAAGGTTATATCTCTATAGTTTTCTGGGGGTTTTTTGTCCCCTTTTTTGAATATTGGGATGGTTATGCTCTTTTTCCAATCATTTGGGACATTTTTGGTTGTTAATATACTGTTAAATAACTTTGTAAGTTCTGTCATTAGCTGGTGCTAGCGATATTTCAATAACTCGTTTGGTATCTCATCCAGTCCGGGTGCTTTTCTGTTTTTAATCTTCTTTGTCTGTTCCATCTCCATTCTTTCGGATATTTTGGGAGGTTCTGCAGCTTCTTCGCCTTCTTCTTCAATCTCGTTTCTGTTTCCTCTTTGGGTATATCTGTGTACAGTTGTTCAAAGTAGGTTTTCCATTGGAGTTCATCAATTTGTAGTGTTTGTGTATATTCCACGAATTCGAGTTTCCTTTTTTATAGCATTCCCCATATCTTCCTTTGTGCTCCGTATAGGTCGTGCTTCATTTCGGAGGTAAACCTTTTCTATCTTTTCCCAGCACCCTTGTGGATCGTTAAGCCTCGATTTTTTTATTTAAGCGAGCTTGGTATAGTGATTTTGCTGTTGGTTCTCTGATGAATTCTATGTTTAGTTTTTCTTTAGTTGCGTTGTCTGGTACTTTCTTCTTTTGTATGTTTATTCGCAGCTTACACATGACTAAGAAGTGGTCGGATCCTATATTGGCTCAGGTCAGGCTTCGTAATATTTGGGTTGGGTGTATGGTTCTGTTTGATATTAATAATTATAATCTATAGTTGAGTTCTGCCCTCTGGTGTTCTGCCATGTTTTTTGTGCTGAAATTTATGTTTTAAAAAGGAGTTATTTATTCTCATGTTGTAGCGTGCGCATAGGTCTATTGCCGTACTCGTTGATGTGCTCTTCGTTAACGTGGTGTTTTATTCCGGGTAGTATATTGTTTCCAATCCTGGCATTCAGATCCCCCATTATAAGTATTTTTTCCTTTTCCGGTATGCTTCCCAATTCGCTCTCCAGATTTTCGTAGAATGTTCCTGTCTCTTCTTTACTCTTGCTAATGTCCGGAGCATATACACTTATTAGGTTGATATTTCAAGTTCCTATATTCAGTGACTCTTTAAGAATCCTTTCGTTTACGTAGTGCATATCCTGGATAAGGTGTTCATATTTTTCGGCTATGAGTAATCCCACTCCAGCTGTGGCTCTTTTGTGTTTTGGCAACACCGCTATGTATTAACACGTAGTTTGGCAATTTAATGCTTCCTTTGCCTTTGCGCTTGGTCTCTGACAGCGCGCATATATCTATTTTGTGCTGTTCCATTTCTAACAATATTTCGCTGTCGTTGGTGTTCCAGGACATCATATTCCAGCAAGCTGTTCGAATTGTGTTTTTCCTCCATTTTTGCTTCCTGTTCGGTTTGATTTCCTTATTCGTTTCCCGGTTCCTCGCATAGTTCGTCATCGTTTGGTCCGTCCTATTCCGAGGCTGATTGTTGGATCTGTGAGCAGAAGATGGTTTTTACGTCGGGTAGGTTGCTAGCCTCACCCGATCACCCTCCTCCTTTATCCGAGCTTGGGACCGGCAACCGTGTTCACTGGACTTCTCAATCCATCCAGTTCCCACAGTAGACGGAATTTCCAAGCATCGCTGATTTTAAATAAAATTACCGAACAAAAGATTGCCTGTCACTGCTTCTGTATCATCTCCTGAATCCTGTCGATCTTAATTTGTTTTTGAAGATCTCTTTCGGCATTCATATAAAAGATAAAAACTAGTTCAAGCAATGCATCCTAGACCAGCATTACGTCACGAGTCTCGATAAATTAACCAACATTCCAAACCCAAACTTAAGTCCAAAAATTGTAGGCATATACAATAAAAAACTAGCCGCCTTTGTTAGATCAAACCGCCTTGTGTCTTTGGCAACGTTGCTAAAAGGCTTGCCTGATTTAATCATATCGCTACGTAATTAAAGTGAGTTCCTAATTGGATTGGCACCAAATCTCATATTAAAAAAAAAAACATATAAAATACGAATTATCTAATTATGAGCTGATTATTATGCAATACGGCCATTTGGTGTTATCGTTATCACCATATTGTTTAGGCTATTCAAAAAATAAAATAATAAAATGCATAACCACGGCCATGTTTGAAAAATATAAAGCATTTAATAGCTAATTTAATCTTTTAATTGGCATTTTCACCGTTTTAGAGATTATCCTGGATTTAAAACAATAATTGTTTAATATTAAATTTAGGTTCGATCTAATTTAAAATAATATGGTTTCTATAGAAGATTACGCATAAGTAACATACCTACAGGGTCATCCACAATAACGATTGACATGTTTCGGTTGCTGTGCTATACTAATACTGGCATTAGCATTGCTCTGCAGGTGCCAATTTAATCTTAAACATAGCTACGACAATTTTGAGCCTTCACGCATGCGTACGTGCTATTTCATATATTTTTCAAAGTTCTTTTGGGCATTGCCTTAGGTTAGATTGGGTTAGTTTGGGTTAGTGTTGTTGGGTTGCGCCCCCGGAGCGAGCGAAGCGAGCAGAGGGTCACGCGTGAAGTGAAAAATTAGAACGACAACACCGGTCTGCTGTCAAATGCGCAGGTCTGAAGGTCGAAAATTTGCGGTAAGTAGACGCGAGTTTAAACAGCCACGATCACAAAATATAAATAAGCTGGGAGGGAGCGGCCAAACTTATAGAATTACCCATGTCTTACGTTTCAGCAAATTGCTTCCAACAGCCCTGGTGGTCGAGTGATACGATTCCGTGTTTGTGATGCATTTATACATTCCGTAAATGTATACAGCACCTAGCACTATCCCATTGGTTGGATTTAAAATTTCAACCAATCAAACTTCGAGTGTCATATGCGTGTACGGAATGTAAATCGGTGCCATATGCACTTACGGAATGTAATAACAGTTTATTGAGCAGCATGTCTTTGCGATTCAGTGGATCATATTTTAGCAAGCCTGGTGGCGGCAGTAGTTAGATGCTGTGCTTCTGACACGATGCTTCGGTTTGCCTCAGAGTTCGATTCCCGTTAGGGGCAAGCGTTTTTTAATTTTTTTTTAAGGTTATGTTTGTTTCTTTTTTTAATTTGGGTTAGTTTTGGTTAGTTGGGTTAGTTTTGGTTAGTTTTGTTTGATTGCACCCCGGAGCGAGCGAAGCGAGCGAAGGGCCATGCGTGAAGTTAACAGTACTAACTACAAACGCATGTTTGAAGACGCTTGTCTTTAAAAGACACCTCTTATCCTTTCCGAACTTCTACCATACTCTTTGAAGCCTTCGGAATATATTTATACTGTATAAGTATTTATTACATTCCGATTCCGTAACTGAATATGGCACCGAATTACATTCCGTACACGATTATGGCACCCGCGCGTTGATTGGATAGAAGTTCAAATTTTGAATGGTTTGACCCTTAGATTAGGTACTTTCCTTGTCTAAGGTTTGACCAATAACAACACCGATATGTCATATACATTTACGGAATGTATAAATGCGCCCGGGTTCGATTCCTGTAGGTGGCAAGATTTTTTTTAAGGTTATGTTTGTTTCTTTTTTAAATTTGGGTTAGTTTTGTTTGGTTGCACCATGCGTGAAGTTAATAATACTCTTTTAAATTAAAAGTAATGAGAAATGAGAATTGGCAACGTTGTCCTCCTCTGATTTATATTTTGTGACCGTGGCTGTTTAAGCTTAAGTCAGGTGCAGCAGCTAGATCGAGAACTATCGACAACCTTATCGATAGTTTTCACTATCGATAGTTGCTCAATTTCAAAATAACTTATTCTAAATTGCATATTGCAGCTTTCCGTTACTTTATGAAAGAGCAACGAATCAGTTAAAAATCGATAGTTGATTAGTAACATATTGGAAACTATCGATGACGCCAACTATCGATAGTTCTCGACCTCTAGCAGAAGGTTAGAGTGTAAATTCGTTCATCTATTTTCTTCTTCTTTTTAGCATTATAAGCCTGCTACGTAACACAGCCAGCCCTAAAGTAGCTGATTGAATCAATTTAGAGCAAAACCTAGCACGGCATCTAATCAGCCTTTAGTTTATCGATGTCTTTGCGGTGGAATGAATTGTCTGGAAGTGCTCTGGTGGTTCAGTGTTCAGTGGTTAGATGCTGGGCCTGTGATACCAATAGCAATACGGTGGCCCGGGGTTCAATTCCTGTCGGTTTTTGAAATTTTTCTAAGGTTATGTTTGTTGTAAAAATTATTTATTCTTCATTTTGGGCAAGACTTGGGTTAGTTTTGGTTAGTTCCTGTTCTTTGAGGCCCCGTAGCGAGCGGAGTGTTATGCGTGAAGTAAAATAATACATTGGGCTGATTAGGTGCCGTGCTAGGGCTAGCTCCAAGTGTTGAATCAGTTGCCTATACACGTCCTCGTCGATAATTGTTATGCGATTTTGTCCAATATTATCCAATATAACAAGAAAAATTACGGTTTAGAATGAAGGCGATCTGGGACCTGGGTTCTACGATCATTGTTCTCTTTCTTAATCTGCCTAAACTTCTTTTTACTCTCTCTAAGTGATCATTGTAAACAGGGTTGCATTCAAAGAGGTAGACCGGATAATGGGATTTTAACCCAACTTTATATATTGGATTAACATCCTAATTTTTTTGATTTATAATAATCTGGATCACTACTCCCGTTCCACGTTTATATCTTACTGTTGTTTCCGGAACAGAGTTAAGTACAAATACAACATTTTTTTTTAACTGTAAAATACGTTTTATTATTGCACAAGACGTTGCTCTTACCGCATCAGAATGCTTTGGAGTTGCGCGCGCATCCCATTGTTGACAAAATAAATGTCTAATATTGCACTTCACGCATGGCCATCCGCTCGCTTCGCTCGCTACGGGGGCGCAACTAACAGAAGCTAACCAAAACTAACCCAAGGCATGCCCAAAATAAAGAAAAGACCTTCACACATAATATTAAAAATAAAAAATAAAATGTCTTTCCACTGGAATCGAACCTGGGCCGCCGTATTACAGACTCAGCATCCAGCCACTGAGCTACGGACTAGTTGACAGCAATTCGCTAGACCCTAAAAGTTATGGTGTTTGTCAACAATGTAATGCGCGCGCAACTCTGAAGCCCTCTGATGCGGTACGGACAACGTCTTCTTATTAATGTCCACGCTGTGCTTCCCTTGGGCTTTCATTGAGCATTCTGATTCCGATATTGTCTTGGCTGTCAATGTTCTACTCCGTCCTATTGTTTTAAACAAATACAGATTGGACCTAACCTAAAATATTACTTTGATTTCCGGTTGATGTTAGTAATGCCCATGCTGGACTCAGTGATGTCGTTTTTGGTACAATTGTACTAGATTTAGTAAGATTCATTACACTTTAGTACGTCAGTACCTCTCCTTCATTTTTAGTACAATTTCGCTTTCCTTGCATTCATTATTCTGTCTTGTTTCCCAAATATATACATAAAAAATAAATATACAATGTCAATAATCACTGATTTGAATAGAGATTTCAGTAATGTAATTAAATATTTCATCATAATATCATCGATTTTTGTCGATTCTTATCCCCATTCCTACGGCACTCAAGGTTGCATAAACGTCAAATTTCAATTTTATTATGTTTGATCCTTAGATTAGGTAAGAGTGAGGATACCGCGCATGACATTAAGCCAATGTACTGAAATTGAAGCCTTTTCAGAGCGGCGGCCATTATTTATGTGGCAAGCACATCTATTGTTGCGGCGGTGCTATTTTGCAGTTATTTTATGAGTTTTTGAACAAAGAGAGATAAAAACTAAGATTCATAATTGTAAATTGTTCGGCATATGGTTGCAAGAGTCGAAGTGAGAAGAAGGAGCCTGGAATTTCATTTCACAGGTAATTATTGTCTGCTGACCTTGTAGTTTATTTGCATATTTCTTGTTGTAATAATAATACATAATGTACACATTGTGTTACCTCTAAGTATATCATGGTAGGGATGTTTATTTAATTATTGAGAGTTGGATATTTTCAGTCATCAAATCAATAAAGCCATAAATCTTCTTCAAGGAGAGTCATTCAACAGAGGCGTAGGTAATATATTTTTCATACTCTACCTATAAAATGGCTATATTATTTTACGACTGAAAATTAATTAAACTTATTAATTATTATTTATTACTTATAATTTCAATTAATTTATTGAAGTTACCCAGTAATTTATGTGGCAGCTGGTAACAGGCTTTTTCTCATGTTATATGTCCTTCTTCTTTCCTTGTCTAAGGTTTCGGGTCTATTCATTAATATCGCAAAAAATGGTTTATTAAGTTTTATGAATGGAAAAATCTCGTGAAAATATAAAGCATGTTGCTTTTTCTGTCGATGTATTTAAAGAAGTGTTACATAATCCCCACAGTGAGTTCATTGGACGTCGAGTTGACCGAAAATGAATTATACTATTTGGACGTCTTATTGTTAGTAATGTCCATGCTCTATTTAAATTGGGTGTTTTGACCTTTGACTACGAGCAATGTTCTGTGTCGTGAATTGATGGGAAAGTCGTCTGAGGTCTGAGGCCAAAAAAAATGAAGGAAATGTAGACAGAATTTACTGGTATTGGCGGCCAATAATCTAATTCTCTCACTGTATTTGGAAAATATAAATTTGCAGTTGTGGAAAATATTATTTTATGTATTTTGTAATACTATCTTCAGCCGCGTTCAATTAGCTACGTCAGATAATTGGATCGATTAATTATTAGTCTATGAAAAAAAAAACTGGAATTATCTGGTGCTAATTATTTCGTATTCCAAGACGATAAACCAAATACCCAATACCCATTTTGCATATTGTTAATACTTGACATGGTCTTGATCTTATAATTTTATGGCCTAAAAATCGTAATTTGCTTATAGTAATTGATACAGATTCATATCAAAACAAATGTAATCGCCTCGAACTGTAAATATTTATATTATTTACTAATTACAAAATTTCGTTCTTTTCGACAGTGGAAATTATGCCGTTCTTAATGGAGTAATTAAATGTGGCATAAATCATCGTATCGGACTGTCGCATGAAAAATATCTTAATTAGAATAACAATATTTTTTTCGGCAATTTGTATAGTCTACGCTATATAGTACGTCAATCTGGAATAAAATTGTCATCATATCCTTTAGGCTCGGTTGTTTAAGGTCAGCATAAACCTTAGGTTAATTCGTGCTTAAATAGATAGGTATCGATGATTTTTATGGGAAAGGTTAGTAGACATTTGATGTGAACACTTCTTTAGGCATATTCAGCACATTTTTTTGGGTAGCAAATGAAACTTCCAGGGGGGGGGGGTGCTTAAAGCCCACCCAGGCAAGACCATATTAGTACCCTTTACAAAGAAGCGTAGTCTGGGAGAAACGCTTCCGGTCATGAATTGTTCGTTAGAGTTGAAACGGATATCCGGTAATTATCCGGTATCCGGCTGGATACAGGATAGTAACTCAATATCTGGCCGGATATTTAAAATCTATGAAAATTTCCTAAGATCAACTCTGTTAGCTTTCATGTACTTTTATTTTAATTAAACTAGAAATAATGTAGAAATTAGCTCCAAACTCGATTTATTACGATTAAATACAAGCGAGATATCAAATCATACTCTGCTTTATCCAATAACTGCAACGTTAACAAATTCTTAATCTTATAATATTCACAGGCCAGGTGCTGACATTGTTATTCTAAGCCAGCGTCGCATCGGGAGAACCACTGGCGGAGAATCACATGATCTAACACGGCCTTCCTAACAATGAAGCGTCCTCGCTACGTCCTTCCTACTCAGGTTGATACTGTGAAAATAAAACAAAAGCAAAACAACAGACAGAATAAACAAATTGCCATCAAATGTCAAATAGTCATGTGATTCTATACAGTGTACAGATTAACTTTAAATGTTATCATTTGACCATTTCATTGAGGTTAATTAGAGACCCCACAGTGTAAATGCTTTCAAGTGGTCTTTGCTTACACACAAATCTGGGCACCATATTGTCCAAAATTGTATTTTTATTTTAACCTGAACATAATTTCAGAGATCTTATTAAGCCCAAATATTGTTTTTTTTTTTGAAATTTCATTTCAATGATATTGTTTAGCAAGTCCAACACTGTAAATCTTGCGTCCTTTATCTAAACTTACACCAAATTTATTTACGTAGCCCAAATCAGTATATTTGGGGACCTTTGCCTGAACTTGATCAGGGATCATATTTGCATAGCCCAAATTTGTAAATTTGGGGACCTTTTATATAGCCTGATACAGCAGGTAACTTCAAATATAGCCTGGTGTACCAGGTACCTTAAAAATAAAATTAAAAAAAAACAATTTAATGCCTGTCAAGCAGGGACCTTTGAACACAGCCTGTCATAACAGGGACCATCAAACATAGCCTGGTGAACCAAGGACCTTTAAGCATCTCCTGTCAAAACAGGGACCTTTAAGCATAGCCTGTCATAACAGGGACCTTTAAGCATAGCCTGCCATAGCAGGAACCTTTAAGCATCGCCTGTTAAAACAGGGACCTTTAAGCATAGCCTGTCAAAACAGGGACCTTTAAGCATAGCCTGTCTTAGCAGGACCTTTAAGCATAGCCTGTAATACAGGGACCTTTAAGCA
>MU184539.1:84631-112354 GCA_016904865.1 Pissodes strobi
TTAGCAGGACCTTTAAGCATAGCCTGTAATACAGGGACCTTTAAGCATCGCCTGTCAAAATAGACACCTTTAAGCATAGCCTGTCAAAACAGGGACCTTTAAGCATAGCCTGTCATAGCAGGGACCTTTAAGCATAGCCTGTCATACAGGAACCTTATATAAAGCCTAAATCTACATTTAGGGAACTGTAGTACATACCATTTGATTTTCCGACGTGTGCAATTGCTCATGCACGGCTACAACAGTAGTTATGCCATGACTACCTGCTCGTCGTAACTCATATCATTCATTGGACAAACAATGCAGTACTTCCATTGGACCTTAAAACCTTTTCAATTTTCCTCCATATGCCAATGGACCATTTTCTAGAACCAACAGTATACGGCGGCACTGCTTTAACTCGCGTCCTATTGAAATCATTTGTCCCTTGTTCAGTGATTATCTTCAGCGTTTGTTTACTTTTTGCCGGATCACGATAGACGGCCTTGTTATGAAATAGAATGTCAGTTACCAGCTGATTATTGTTTATCAATCCATGGGTCCTACTTCTACTTGCTGACCTTCTCCAATAGTTTTTGCAGACACAGCACATCGTCGTCGTCGATACAAACAAATGCAACTTTGTCTTTTAGGGTTTGGTGTCATTCAATCTGACGAAATATCGATTTCATATCCAGCGTACAAAAATACACAATTCGCAAGAGTCAATTATAACCTGAATTGGCGGTAAAAGTTGTTTACACACATTTACGTATCGGCGTTGCTTTTCTGCAATTGGGCTAACGTAAGCAGATTCACTATTTACAAATTATTCCATCACGAAGCGTTATCGTCAAGTTTATGAATTGGCCTTTATTATTGTTTTCATAGCATCACTTAATTGCTCGTCCAATCCTGACTAATCCAAATCATTTTCGTCGAAAGTACGTATGAACAAATTGCGAAAAATATTTAATGGATTGTATAGAATATCTACATTCTTTGTTTTGGTACTCCATGTTTACGATAACAAATATTTGCCGTAGCACTTTTGACATTGAGTGCAACGTCATCCATCGTTCAGCCATATTGAAAAGAGTGCCCGAGCTGGATCAAAGCTTGAATGTTGAATGTCCGATCTGCGCCGATGTAGCATTGATGACATCAGGACCAAGCATAGGGCATAGGCGCAACCTGCGCACTTGTCGAAATGGATCGCTTCGACAGACGCCTGAGCTGCTTGGCTTCGGCGTTGGTCATGTTGTTGAGAAAATTACTAATTTTGCTTTTTGAAATTCGGTGTTACTTTCCTGCTGCCATTTTCACATCTGTAAAATTTGATTGTTGATATCGTTCTGGTCCATTAACTCCTCACTCTCACTATCACCACTAACGTCTCGTGCGCGAACTCTCGGCCATTGTTTCTTACATTAAAAAGTTACTTTTTACACACTTATTTCGGTTCTTTCTCCATGGTTTTTCACAACTAGGAGATATCCCACTTCTGATGTTAGCTTTTATGTACTTTTATTTTAATTAAACCAGAAATATTGTAGAAATTAGCTCCAAACTCGATTTATTACGATTAAATACAAGCTTCTCTGCCGAGATATCATCAAATCATACTCTGCTTTATCCAATAACTGCAACGTTAACAAATTCTTAATCTTATAATATTCACAGGCCAGGTGCTGACATTGTTATTCTAAGCCAGCGTCGCATCAGGAGAACCAGTGGCGGAGAATCACATGATCTAACATACATAAATCTCGGCGCGGAAAATAATCAGAAAATGGGTTATAAATATGACGAGTTTAATTTAAAATAGAAAAAGTTACAAAAAGCTCCCAAAAACCAAAATGAAAATTACCCTATCACCTGATATATTCAACATTAACATTAATGAAAAATATTAAAACTAAAACTAAACAGAAACTTATTTCAAAAATTGCAAATAATTGCTAATTAGTAATTAAAGACATTAATAACAAATAAAAAAAAATTGGGTGTAACTAAGGTTACCTTCTGTCTTCTTTTCCCCGGACACTGTCCTCTTTTTTTGAGCGTACGGGGGAAGTCCGGGAAAATTTTTACAAGCATCCGTGATTACTATAATGATCAAAAGTTCCACAAAATCCATGTTAACCAAAACATACCCACCGAAATAAAGCAATCTCAACATTAGTAATATACATTTTTATCTAAATGATGATATGGATCGATAGTATAGAACATCCCTATAATTCCTTGAACTCTGATCGTAGTCACAGATCCCACGCTGTCGACCTGCTGACGTGATGATCACATCACGCATACATTTTATTCTTAACCATCTAAACGAGTCCTTCCGCCTGACAAGTCCTGGGCTTGCATAAACAAATTTCTGACAAATATGTAGACGTCTTTATGGTCCCGGGAATTGCTCTTAGTGGACCTCGTGGCTCAGTTGTTCGACGCTGTGTTTCTGATACGGCGGCCCGGGTTCGATTCCAGCGGCAAGGCGTTTTATTTTTTTATGTTATGTTTAAGGTTGTCGTTTTTTTCCTGATTTTGGGCATTGCCTTGGGTCTGTTTGATTGGTTGCGCCCCCGGAGCGAGCGAAGTGAGCGGAGGGCTATGCGTAAAGTGAAAAAAAAAATGCAAATTACAAATGTAAACATTGTGATGCGCGCGCAAGCCCAAGACTCGTTAGGCGGAAGGGCCTGTGTAGATGATTAAGAATAAAATATCTGCTCACATCACTGTCTTTACTTTTTCCGTATATTTGAACAAAGAGGTTAGAAAATATATCTACTATTGACTTTGATATCAAATTATTTGTTCGTTTGCTTTGCTGCATTCACGCGCTGCACTTGTTGGATCCCGCCTTTCGTTTTTGAAGTTATATAAAGAGTTCAAAACGTATAATTTGGATTACAAAAATTGAATAGTTTTCCGTATTATTTCTCAGAGCAACATTGGATACAAATTTAAAATGTAAGTGCCTTGCAACTTATGATCTTTATACATGTTGTACATCACGGTGTGTCCACTTGCGTTTACCTATAGCAAATTTTCGACCGTCGAACCTGCGCATTTGTCAGCAGCCCGGCCTTGTGGTTCTAATATTTCAAGTACGCATGGCCCTCCGCTCGCTTCGCTCGTTCCGGGGGCGCAACCAATCAAAACTAACCCAAACTGACCCAAGGCAATGTCCAAAATCAAGAAAAAACAACTTTGAAAAATATGTGAAATAGCACGTACGCATGCGTGAAGGCTCAAAAGTGCTGTAGGTAGACACGAATGGTGCGTTCGGGGATTCAATCAAAATGTCCGGGAATTTACGCATTCTGGTTATAGTTTTGGAAATTCTAAGACACAGTACACGTGTTAAAAGTGAATACTTCTTTATTTATTACCGATTCCATAAGTGTGATAGAGGGGGAGAGGTTGTGACGCGGCCTTGAAAAATCACTCTCATGCAGCCAAAGAAGTAATCACTTAAAAAACGAATTTTGAAAATCTCAATAGCTGCTAAAGCACGGTATATGGCTAAAGTATAACTTGCTATTATTTTTTCTCATATTCCATTCAAAAGTCCAAGCGAAAAGATGTAAACGCGGTTCGTTTGGATCCAGTGTCTTAAGCTCCGTACTAATTATGGCGCCGCTTTTGACCTACGACCTACTCGACCGAAACGACACCCTGAAAAAATGCCTACTTTAGCCGTATTCGATTCACTACTTTGGATCGATTCGGATCGATCTAACTGAATTTTATTGAACTGATTCGTCTTCGATTATAAAAATATCACTTTGCCCCCACTACTTAAAAAATGATCCAGCTCACCTGGACCGGGATCACTTAGATCGGTCCAGTAGTTCAGGTAAAAGATGGCATATAAGCCGTATTTGATTGACACTGGAGATCAGTTCAATATGAACTGAAACTGAACTGATATTTCAGTTCAGTGAGCCAAGGTGAGATGAAAGTATGAAAACGATAAAAAAAAGCCGATTGACAATTGACATTTAAATGCCATCCTTTACCTGAACTACTGAACTGATCTAAGTGATCCCGGTCCATTTTCGGTTCACTTACAGGTGAGCTGGATCACTTTTTAGGTAGTGGGTGCATAGTGATATTTTTACAGTCGAACACGAATCAGTTCAATAAAGTTCAGTTAGATCGACCTGAATCGAATACGGCTTTAAATGTCAATTGTCAATCGGCTTTTTTTTAATTGATTTCATAATTTCATTTGACCTTAGCTGACTGAACTCAAATATCAGTGCAGTTTCAGTTCATTTTAAACTGATCTCCAGTGTCAATCGAATACGGCTTTTATTGCCTACTATGCTTTTTAGAAAAATGAATTAAGTCGGACGTCCCGAGAGCGATATTTCAGTTCGTAGTGCACTTGTGAATGCATGCGATTTAAAGACCTGCAATTGGCAAGTATATGGCCCTCCGTTCGCTTCGCTCGCTCCGGGGCTCTAGGAAAGAAAGCTGATCAAGTGCTAAGCCATACCCATGCAAAACCCAAAAATCAAGAAAAACCTGTTTACTTAAAAAAAACCAAAACCGACGAAATTTGAACCCGGGTTGCCGAAGCCAAGGCCAACCATGCAGACCTCTAGACCATCTGCTGATTTAGAAGCAACTGGTTGTTTTGTATGGCGAAGACATGCGTCACCTCACGTAGCTAGCCAATCACACGCCTCTCATTCACAACTGCACTATGAACTGAAATCTCGCAACCCAGAGCATTCTATTACAAGCACAGGCATCTAATCGCTAGACCACTAGACTCTTGGAAACAACTGACTGAATCGTGAAGACATTCAAACAAATCACTTGGGGCTAGACCTAGCGCGGCATCTAATCAGCCGAATGTGTTATTTCACTTCACGCATGATTCTCCGCTCGCTTCGCTCGTCGCTACAGGGGCTCAAAAAACAGGAACTAACCAAAACTAACCCAAGGCATGCCCAATACTTTTTACAAACATAATCTTATAAAAAATAATAAAAACCAACAGGAATTGAACCTCGGGCCGCCGGCGCCATATCAAAGGTCCTGCATCTAACCACTGAACCATCAGAGCACTTCCAGACAATTCATTGCACTGCAAAGACATCGGTAAACTGAAGGCTGATTAGGTGCCGTGCTAGATCTAGCTCTAAATAAACAAATCCTGTGAATTGTAAGACACCAAGTTCCGCCCACCGAATTGTGGAGGCGAATGACAAGATGCTCGCCAGCCAAAATAGCCGGGCCTTAGACAAGGAAAGAAGAGGACACTTAACATGGGAAAAAGCCTGTTACCAGCTTCCACATAAATTATTGGGTAACTTCAATGAGATGATATAATTTATTTCGATTATTTATATAGGACAACTGCAAAGCTTAGTATAAGCATGTCTAGATACTATATTATACTATACTATCTACTACTACTGGTTGTTACGCCTGACGTTGTTCTTTCAACGTCGTGGCCAACCTGTAACACACCCGTAGGGGATTAATTTATTTTTTGGCGATTTTAATGAATAGACCCGAAGCTTTAGACAAGGAAAGAAGAAGGACAGATAACATGGGACAAAACCTGTTACCAGCTGCCACGTAAATTACTGGGTAACTTCAATAAATTAATTGTAATTATAAGTAATAAATAATAATTAATAAGTTAAAGTAATTTTCAGTCGTAAAATAATATAGCCATTTTATAGGTAGACTATGAAAAATATATTACCTACGCCTCTTTTGAATGACTCTCCTTGAAGAAGATTTATGGCTTTATTGATTATTTGATGACTGAAAATATTCAAGATCGGGTATCAAACTACTCTCGATAATTAAATAAACATCCCTAGCATGATATACTCAGAGGTAACACAATGTGTACATTATGCATTATTATTAAAACAAGAAATATGCAAATAAACTACAAGGTCAGCAGACAATAATTTCCTGTGAAATGAAATTCCAGGCTCCTTCTTCTCACTTCGACTCTTTCAACCATATGCCGAACAATTTACCATTATGAATCTTTGTTTTTATCTCTCTTTGTTCACAAACTCATAAAATAACTGCAAAATAGCACCGCCACAACAATAGCTGTGTTTGTCACATAAATAATGTCCGCTGCTCTGTAAAGGCTTCAATTTCAGTACATTGGCTTAATGTCATGCGCGGTATCCTTACTCTTACCAAATCTAAGATCCGGGCTATATCTAGACGCTTCTGGGAAAGCCGTGACGTCAGTTGTTGAAATCGATCGGAAGTAGAAGCAGCGTTTATCTATGTTTATTTTTCTTCGTATCTGCATTATTTCGTTAATTTTCTGTTCTTGGGGAGTGTTTTTATGAGTTTTCAATAAACATTTTAGGCATGTAGTAATGTAGTGGAATAAGTTTTGGAAAATTTAGGTTTAGAAAACATTCTGGTGCGGATAGAGCACTTTTACAGTATCAGTATCAGTATGGAAGGGGTGGCCCCTAGCGGGCCTTGCACTTAGGCCACCAATTGGACCCGTTGTGCCCCCAGCCCGCATTAGAGAACCTCCAGGATGCCGGTCCTCCTTAAGAAAGCCCGCATCTCCTTCAGACTAACACGACGCACTGAATCTGGCTCGATCGACGTCACGCCAAAGATTCTGAATCTTGCCCACGCAAAGGCGGGGCATTCCGTAAGTAGATGGTATGGAGTCTCGTCGTCCTCCATGCACCATCTACACTCCGCCTCCTCTGCAATTCTCAGCAGGGTCAGGTGCCGTCTAAGCCTACAGTGCCCGGTGTAGAATCCTACCAGGGCCCTGCACTCCTTCCTAGGTAGACACAACAGCCCCTTGGCGAGACTCTTCGCAGGCCCATGTATCATGAGCCTCGTCTGTCTCATCCCCGGAGCCGTCCGCCATACCTCCTCCGCCCGACTCTCCATCCAGGTCTCCAAAGCTCCTTCGCGGACACACTGGGCGATCCCCACACAGGGGTCAGGCCCCACGTATCCGCGTGCGGAGCCTTTTCTGGCTAAGGCGTCGGCTTTCTCATTTCCCGGTACACCCGAGTGTCCCGGTACCCAGACCAGCGTAACCTTTTTTCGCTTTGCAAGTTCAATCAGCCAGCTTCTACACTCCCTTACCAACAGAGAGCGCGTACGGACCGACTTCAGCGACATGAGTGCGGCCTTGCTGTCAGAGCAGAAGAAAATCCTCCTGCCACCGACATTGAGCCTTAACGACTCCCAGACCCCCATCATGATCGCAAAAAATTTCCGCTTGGAAAACCGTAGTGTGCTCGCCAAGTGAGGCGTATAATTCCCGCCCCAGAGCCTCACAGTACGCACCTGCTCCGGACAGTGTTCCCATTCTGGACCCGTCTGTGAACCAGACTAGCCCATCCCAGGTTCCCATCCTTCCCTCCGTCCAGTCCTCCTTTGTAGGGAAGAGGAAGTTTAGCCCCTCGGGGAAGCCTATCTCAGGAACCATCGCGTCACCTGGCATACCCAGGATAGCTAGGTCCCCAGACAGGCCTCGCCATAGACCACAATGGCCCCGGCAGGAGCCATTGTCCCTCCACATCCCCACGTCAGCCAATCTCATGGCCGCCCTGGCTGCCTCGTGCCTCACCCGGTCCGTCAACGGGGGCAACCCCACCAGCACCTCCAGGGCCCTTGTGGGTGCCGTCCTCATAGCCCCGGTGATGCAGAGGCATGCAAGTCGCTGTAATTTGTCCAGCACTAGTCTGGACGCCATTTTCATGGATCCTGGCCACCAAACAACCGATCCGTGCATGAGCTCGGAGCGATCATCGTCCTGTATATCCATAGCATAGTTTTCGGCCCAAGTCCCCAGGTCCCTCCCAGCGCCCTACGGCAAGCCCACAGGGCACTGAGCGCCGCCGCGGTCTTGAGCCGAATGTGTTCCTGAAAGGTCAGTTTGGAGTCCAACCAGACACCCAGATACTTGAAGCATTTCTTCGCTACAAGAGGGGTCCCTTCCAACGCGATATTGGGAGAGACCTCCAACTTCCTTTTTCTGGTAAAGATGACCATCTCTACCTTGCTGGGATTCGCTCTGAGTTCGTTATCCCTACACCACTGTGAGAACCTTGTCAGTGCTTCCTCCAGAAGCCTCTGCAATATTCCCATCTCGGTACCTTGTGCCATAATCACGACGTCGTCTGCATAGGCCTGTGCATAGACCCCATGCTCTACTCTCAGGATACGTAGGATCTCGTCCACCACTAGGCACCACAGGAGGGGGGACAGAACCCCCCCCCCTGAGGACATCCCCGCGATGACTCAACCCCAACCACCTCATCTTCCAGCCTAGCCTCGACCCTCCGCCCAGTGAGCATGGAGCGGATCCAGCTCGTTATGACCGGACCCACCCCCGTTCGCTCCACCGATTGGCAGATCGAACTCACGGCTGTGTTATTGAAGGCTCCTTCAATATCCGCAAACACGCACACCGATAGCCGTCCGCCTCCCAGCCCCTCCTCCAGCCTGGATACCAGGTGGTGAAGAGCCGAGTCCACCGACCTGCCCGTTCGATATGCGTGCTGTTCCGGACTCAGAGGGGCTCTTAGAGCCACCCACTCCCTAAGGTATCGGTCCACCAGCCTCTCTAGTGTCTTCATCAAGAAGCTGGTGAGACAAATAGGTCGATACGATTTCGTATCGGTATAGTCGTTCCTTCCCGCTTTGGGAATGAACACCACTCTGCTGTGCCCCCAGGGCTCCGGCACGTACCCGTGTGCGATAGAAGCCCTGAAAAGGTCCATTAGCGGCCCTGAAAGGTCCATTAGCGGCGTGCTAAGAAGTCCTCCGTCACGCTGCAACAGCGCTGGAAAGACCCCATCCTCACCTGCCGCCTTAAATGGGGCGAAGGTCTCGATCGCCCACCTTAGCCTATTGTAGGTGACCATCTTTTTGGCAGTGCCATAGTCAGCTCTAATGCTGAACCCGGCCCCGACATCACCTCCCCGGCCCATGGCTGTTGAGCCTGGGAAGTGTGTGGTCAGTAGCTGGTGCAGAGTATCCGCCGGTGACGACGTATAGCCTCCACCTGGCTTACGGACACTGCCCAATTTGACGAGTGGATCCCTTGACAGCACCTTGCAGAGCCTAGCAGCACTTTTACAGACTAGATCAGTAGTGTTGATACTTTGTTTAATGCCATTACCTGATAAACTCTTGAATTAATCAGAGGGTTTGTAAGAAAAAGAGCTTTTGTCAGAATAAAATATTTATATCTAGATCAAAAATCAAAAGCATCCACCTTTAAGCGTAGTAGAGGTGATGATGATTTGGATAGAAGAAGACATAAAAAAAATATAGTAATATTGTCAACGTAGTTTTAAAATTATACAGGGAAGTTCGATTTATAATCGGGAGACTTTGGCAGGGTATAGCACTTAAAAATAAGGTAAAAAGTTCATATAAACTTATGTCCGCAAATGCACAGTTTTCAAGTTAAAGTTTCTTTGGAAAAACTTTTTTTGTAATTTTTTAATAATCCTTTTGACGGTATTATGAAAACTGGTGGTGTTAATAATCAAAACTTTAAACACCCTGTATCGTAAAAACTATTCATTTTCAGACATAAGTATATATAGACTTTTTGCCTTATTTTTAACTGCTAAATACGCTTTTAAAGTCTCCCGCTTATCAATCGGACCACCCTCTGTATGTATGTACATGGAACTTATTTGTACTAGATTTTGAAACTGTTTTGTTCACTTTAGTTTAATTATTGCTCAAACATTTTTCATTTAGCTACCTTAATTTTAGTAACAATAAAAAGTTATTTTATTTAATATTATTTTATAGATACTTATACCTAGCAACTCAGATAACTGTATTCTCATTCACACTTCATTTCAAAGGAACATTAGGCCAAAGTGTCTCTTTTAATTGAGCACCCTGTGTATTATTAGGTTTTTAGAAAGACCCATTCTTCGTGATCATAAATATCCCCGGGTTTATACCTCTATCTGAAAAATGGCCGAGCAAATCGACAAAAACCGTGCCATTTCTATGTTCTCACCTGTCGGCTTTCAACAGATGACGTCACGCGTCAATCCGAGGTGTTATCGGGCAACCTATCCTCTACCAACCTTGAACACCGATTCCATAAGAGAACTGTCGATGTCGTCTCAGATTTTTCGATTCTTATTGCTTTTTCGGCGCTAGAACGGCCAAAGTGACCCATCCCTTTTCCAAAAATACATCTACACGCTGAAAAAATATATACAAATTTCCTATCCTGGCCAATTTCAATACGGTTCGGAAAACTGCTAAAAAAAGGGTCCAGAAAATTTCATATAATTAATTTTTTCGACAGTTGTATATCCAACTTTGAAAAATCGTGCCATATCTTAACCTTTTGTCGTAGCCGTTGTCGAGAAAAATGCTAAATATCCGAAAATCACCCGAATGAGTGGTAATCTGAGGTCTGACGCGTTAAGGTCGATTCGCATTTTATGAAACATCAACGTCATGTCACTGAACGCAGATCTTTTTTGTTGGAAATATCCACCCGAGTCCTCCTGCCTGACTAGTCCTGGGCTTGCGCGCCAATCACAATGTTTACATTTGTATTTTTGTCACTTCATGCAATGCCCTTCGCTCGCTGCGCTCGCTACGAGTTGACAACCAACTAAAACTAAAAAAAAAAGTTTTGCAGACATAACCTTAAAAAAACATGTCTTGCCATTGGAATCGAATCTGGGCCGTCGTATCAGAAACGTAGCATCTAATCATTGAGCAACGAGGCTCGCTGAAAGCCTGGACCCTGGACCATAAAGACATCTATTTGTCAGAAATGTGTTGATGACAGAGACAACAATAATACCCAGGAGTGGTCAGGCTGGAGGACTAGGGCGGATACTTCAAAAAAAAAAACATCTGCATCGTCGAACGGCAACTTTACGTCAAAATATTGTTAAGGGGGTTTCAATATTAGTTAGGCCTCGTTCACACTGAACGATTTGTGTCCTGATAACATCATTCACTAATCGAGTGGAAAAATCTTTACCTTACGAGGCTTGTCCCACTGGTCGAACAAACCGTGACACGTGCCTTCGATTTGTTTGATTTCCAGACTTACTTTAATATAATTTGACCCTCGATACTGTCGCGCATGCGTAACAGTAAATTTGTATTTATAACCTCAATATGACTTCCGGTTCGTTCTCGGTCGAGTGAACACATGTCGAGTATCGGTTCTTTTGTCTTCAACTTGTACATATATGATCTGTTTGGGGGGCGCGTGGTGAGCGTTCGGGGACTGTTTTGATTCCCCGAGGAAGAATCGTACGTCCAGCCGGAGGTTTGAGCCCCGTGCATGTACAAGTTGGAGCCTCCAGGAGTATATACTCGACATACTGGAGGTTCTAAAAATAGTATCCCTGTCCACCAGGGTGCAACTAATCTGGAAGGGTCGCTCCAGCTCTTGCTAAGCCCGGACAGGGGTCTTTACTGGCTGAATTGCTTACCCAAAGGCCAACAGCCAGTCGTACTGGTACTACTATAACCTCAATATTCTTCTTAGATATACATTCAACTTGGCTTCAAATTAACCTTAGACAAGTAATCTAAGAAATTAACACACACTTCTAATGATTCTTCTTCTTCTTATTTTCCTTATTTATGTATTGCATAAAATGCCACATATGATATAATATTTCCGGTTCATCAGCATTAGACACCATATTAAGATAATAACAGAGCCTTGTCTCTGATAATAACAAATTTTATATGTAAGGAAAAGAAGTTTTCACTTCAAACATGGCTTGTTTTTGAAATTATTAATGGTTGTTTATTTTTGCTCTTAATTGTGTATTAAATAGTCAGAAATTATCAATCGAATAATCAACGCAATGTTAAAACTCACGGACAGACCTAATGATTAATTAGACTTGGTGCCACCGATCCTGTAAAAATTATATCTAGACCAAATATTATTATATGCGATAATGATGTTGGAATCTCCCGATATTTTCTAGTGGCAGATTTTTTCCAAATTTGTTTTAAAATAATTAATTTACGTTATATGATATACGGGATGGGCACGAAAGTGTTATTATGAAAAATCCTAACTTTCAAATAATCACACATTTTATTTTTAACGACACCCTGTATATGATATTATATTCAGATTCTCCGTGAATTTTCCTTTCCAAGGAGGGGTCGCAACGTGATATTTATTTTAAAAATAGCGTCTCAGGAGACATTTTCGATCAATCAACATGGCTGCTGTATGACGTCAGAAACGGATAGATTTGAACCAATCTTATATTTCAAACGTTACTAATATTTTGGTTAGTGTTAGTATAGGCTGCTAAGACATAAAATTTAGTAAAAACAATTTTATTTTTGACGTCACGACATAGAGCAGCCATATTGATTTTTTTTAAATGGCTCCTGAAGCCACATTTCTGAACCAATCATCAACTTGTGACCCCTCTTTTTAAAGGAAATTTAACGGAGAATCCGAATATGACCTGAAATCATTGCAGTTGCATTTGGTGTAGTACTTATGCCAGATTCTAGGCTGAAAGAGTATGAAAAGTTTATCATTTATAATAATTAATATCCAAGATAAACGAATATGCCCTGTTCATCGATATTTTTTTTTCAGAATTGCGACGTTGCCACTTCTTCTATTCGACTTTTATAATTAGGAACTTGTATTGAATTTTTGAAATCTACAGAACTTCGATATGTATTAATTTAAGGTATATAATTAATTAATTATTATCTTCGTCAGTCATTGAAATAAATTATGAGATTAAGGTGTCATTCTCCTAACCTCAATTTTTGAGGTTAGTGAGAAAGGACCGAAAAAATTGCAAGGGTATTTTAAATTAAATATTTCCAAATATAGGATTATATATAAATATTTCTGACCTTTAAAACCATGAACAGGATATAAGATAAATAATAAATCGCAATATTATGGTGGCATAATAATAATATTTTATTTCTTATTTTTATTTTTAAAAATCTTATGCATTTACTAGGCGTGTATGTACAATTAAAGCAAATTATATCAGAATCACAGCTAGGACAGATAGTATCACGATCGACTTCAGTTACTAGCAAGAGATGGCAACACCGCACCGAGCCCAATCAGACAGTCTAGGTGTTTTTCTTTCACCTGCACTAAGTACACCTTTTGCACCAACCCTTTTTCTTTCTCCGGTGCATTTGCACTGAGTGTCATTTAGTGCAGCACTTTCTCCACCGACTATTTTGTTGGTGTAAGTTGGTGCAAAATGGCGAACTGGTGGAAAAATACATATATTTAATTAAATATATGGAAAAATAGTAAACAAATCAAAACTTAACCTACAATTTTGTTAAGCTGTTGCTGCCCAAGGCCCAAGACAATTTTGTAAGAAAATCACGAAAAAGGCAATAATACTTTGCGATCACAACGGTGAGATGGCTTTTTCTTTCGCTGCTGCACGATTATTTGGTGGAGCAACACTGACGTACACTAAGTGCAGTTGGTGTAGGTGAATGAAAAACACATTCTATAGCCTACGGTGAAATGGATGCCGCCTTGACTTTGAATAGGAGCGCGTAACAGTTTTATTCAGTCTATTTAAAGCGTGAGAAGCCGGTAAACAACTAAACAAAAAATCAATTTAATTTAGTTGCGATCTGCACAAAGGTCAGGCAATATGTCTATACACATTTTGCACTACTACTTTTATAACTGGCTACGTCACGACAGAGCAACTGTCAGTGAAGAAATCCGGTTGATGTAACCAATGAATAAAGAAGAGTATCTTTATTCATTGAATGATGATGCTAGACCCTCTTTACAGAGGGTTGAGGGTTGAATGGCGCTGCTACGAGGCAATTTGCCAGCACACCCTTCGCCTGGCGCTTAGGGAGAGGTAGAGCTACCCTTCTACATCCGTTACACGTTAGTCCAGTTTGAAGGGCCTTGTATTCGGTGGGAAAGACCAGAAAGACGGGCTTGTGCCCCTGGTGATTCCCGAGCTTTATACAACTATAAGCTAATGAAATGCACAACTGAGTTCCTATGCAAGGAGGCTTCACACACTGTAGGTATAACCACTTTCTGTCAGAGACTTCAAATCCCCGTAGGGAACACCCCCGACCGCCCTCAGGCCACGCTACCACGCACGGAAATTCCCTGAAGTCCTAGTAGGAATCACCCTACACTACACGACCCACCCCTTACACTGTCCAGCCGGCACGACTTTCCAGACACCCCCCGAAGGATTGGAACACGTTATCTAAGCAAACAGCTTCCACTTCCCGTGCCGAATTCTGTAATCCGTTTCCAACGTGTTCGTCCTTCGACGGCTGGACCGGAAGTGATCTTTATTCATTGGATGCAACCATCCTTCTAGGTTCCAGGTTATGTTAATGGTGTTGCTCCTAGGCAATTGCCAGCTCACCCTTCGTCCGGCGTTTAGACAGAGGCAGAGCTACCCTTCTGCTTGTGTTACACGTTATTCCAGTTGGAAGGGCCTTGTATTCGTAGGGAACCTCCAGTAAGACGGGCCTGAACCTCTGGCGATCGACTTTTGCGCAAATGTAAACTAATGAAATGCACGACTGAGTTCCTATACAAGGAGGCTTCGCACACTGCAGGTATAACCACTTTCTGTCAGAGACTCCTAATCCCCGCAGGATATACCCCGTCCGCCCACAGGCCACGCTACCGCGTACGGAAATATCCCTGGAGTCTTAGTAGGAATTAACCTCCACTACGCGACCCACCCCTTACACTCTCCAGCTGGCACGACATTCCACAATCTTCCCGAAGGATTGTAACACGTTTTCTAAGCAAAAAGCTTCCACCACTTCCGGGCCAAATTCTGTAATCCGTTTCCAACGTGTTCATCATACGACGGCAAGACCGGAAGTGGTCCCCATCCTTCTCTAGTTTACCATTTCTGATTCAGATCACTAACGTCTAGCCGCTGACGGTAACTGACTATCCGCATGGTATTATTATGGCATGGCCCTTCGCTCGCTACAGGGGCTCAAGCAACAAGAACTAACCAAGTGCTACCCAAAACTAACCCAAGACTAACCCAAACTAACTCAAAATTAAGAATTATTGGTTTTTATTAATTTACCTTGTTTTCTTAATTTTGGGTTAGTTTTGGTTAGTTCTTGTTGATCGAGCCCCGTAGCGAGCGAAGCGAGCGGAGGGCCACGGAAAGCCATAATAATACCATTGTTTAAAAGACCATGATAATACCTTAGATTAGGTAAGAGTAAGGATACCGCGCATGACATTAAGCCAATGTACTGAAACTGAAGCCTTTTCAGAGCGGCGGCCATTATTTATGTGGCAAACACATCTATTGTTGTGGCGGTGCTATTTTGCAGTTATTTTGTGAGTTTTTGAACGAAAAGAGATGAAAACTAAGATTCATAATGGTAAATTGTTTGGCATATGGTTGCAAGAGTTGAAGTGAGAAGAAGGAGCCTGGAATTTAATTTCACAGGAAATTATTGTCTGCTGACTTGTAGTTTATTTGCATATTTCTTGTTTTAATAATAATGCATAATGTACACATTGTGTTACCTCTGCGTATATTATGGTAGGGATGTTTATTTAATTATCGAGAGTAATTTGATACCCGATCTTGGATATTTTTAGTCATCAAATAATCAATAAAGCCATAAATCTTCTTCAAGGAGAGTCATTCAACAGAGGCGTAGGTAATAAATTTTTCATACTCTACCTATAAAACGGCTATATTATTTTACGACTGAAAATTACTTTAACTTATTAATTGTTATTTATTACTTATGATTTCAATTAATTTATTGAAGTTACCCAGTAACTTATGTGGCAGCTGGTAACAGGCCTTTTCCCATGTTATCTGTCTTCTTCTTTTCTTGTCTAAGGCTAATACCATATGGATAGTCAGTTACCGTCAGCGGCTAGACGTTGGTATTCAGATCCACCATATACGTAAAAATAAAATGAGATCCACCAAGTAGACTCTCTCGCAGCGTTGCCGGATTTATTTGCCTAATCCTATATTATAAGAACATAAAAATTAAATTATTTATCTGAGTTATAAAATATCTCCGGAATAAATTTGAATCAACTTCGACTTCTAACCAGTGCTAAAAACCGGCCTTTACAAGCCAATGAAATATGTTTCTAAAAACTGTACGCCCGCGCCACCTCACCATCTCATTCATGATTGCCGCCGTTCCGAAAAGGTGCCTGTAATCGCAGCCGTTTCTTGAACGAGCGGCTAGCAGAAGGAACGTTCTTTCCTCCTATTGGTCAGAAGAGACTAATCGAAAAATTAAGACATTCAAATATTATTTAAATTTATTAAACAGAATCAGCTAGTAAAAGAGATGCTGAACGAGATGAAACTATTTCAAGCATCAAACGAAATTTCCAAAATAATTAGCACAAAAATCAAGCTCTCTGATTGGAGCGAGCGATCCTTCGTGTAAGCCTGTACATCACGCCAGCTTCCTCCGTTTTGCTTTTATTAGCGCTGCCTGTACCAAGACCGCTGTAATATCCGTGTACCGACCTTGCTCCTAATTAAGTGTGTTTATCTCTTTCTAATATTTTCACTTTCTATTGAATAAACCCCATGTTATTGAACCTGCGGCATTGCCAGATTTCGGGAAGTTCATGATTAGAGATAGTGTGCACCGGCACTGAAATTAGAATATCCGTAAGTTGTGCGCTGTTATTGTAATGAGATAAAGGAAGGTGGGAATGGTGGGATATAATATTATGCTTTCTGCCTTCTCCCAAAACTATAGGTTTAATGCATTAAGCAAAAGTACTTACACCTTCCTTTTTTTGATGCGGCCATAACGTAAGAAGGTTAAAGGCGCGCTTAGAGTTGCCGTAACGTTAAGGGGTCGTTAGGATGTAATAATAGTTTTAGGTATTTCGTTACGTTATAAATTTGAGATTTGTTTGGGTTAGTTTGGGATAGAGCCAGTACATGCCTCACAAACAGTGAAATAGACTATCAAAACAGAAAGCAAATAATATAATATACGCCAGCCGCAACTTCTAAATGGCGATTATGCTCGAGATTATACGAGATCAGCGGCATCTGTAAAACGTAACGTAAAACGTAACACGTAAAAATAAAATTAAACCATTTCTTACATACCTTCACTCTACGACTAGGTACCCCCATTTGGTGGCGTTTCAGAACTAAATCTTTTACCTAGATTTGCTCTGAAAATTTGTGATAGCCACGTGATCTATCTATTTAAATAGCATAGTCAAATCACGTGCATGTCAAAATACCAAAGCAAATCGAGGAAAAGATGGCTTAACGCCGCTACTGATTCAGTTTTTCACTATTCTGTCTTATAATCATTAAATGATTAGGATTATTCTATTGCCGATCATTAGAGTGACGTATTTTGTTGATAGTTTAGTGGAATATTTACCGACCTTCGTTTCACGATATGTCTCTAATTGATAATTTATAATAGCATAGTAACCGGCAACGTTGGAAGCAGCGTCTGTAAAATCACGAAAACGTATGTCTGCAAATGGCGCTTTTGTACTGTCCGAATGGTTATGGGGATTTCCCCAAATGTCGTTTTATATGTGAAAAACTTGTGCTTGTGTCCGTTATGCCAAAAAGAACATTACATATAGTTAAAAGCTAGTTGCCTTCATACATTTCTGGTAAGTAAAAAGTTGCTTCTATTGATAATTCTAAGCTAATACGTTCTTACCCAATTCATATACTTAGGTTATAAATTATTTTTAGAAGGTGGTCAGTGTTAAAAATGGATCTGAACTTAGTCAGCAGTGACTTTAATAAGAAGCTTAGTTACTATACAACAGGCAGCACTACGATAACGGGAGAAAACTATTCATTGTTGGGTTTTAGTAGTGATTTACCAGTCTTGACGCCCCAACTAAAAGGTCAGATTAAATTTATAAAAAAGCTATCTCCTATTAGCCTCTCAAAAATGGAGGTCGATGAGACGGGCGACAAGTTCATAAATTTGAACGGGCAAAAACTCAAACTTGTCCCCCAAGGCCAAATCCCTCACGAAGTGCGTAAGCGTACAATGATGTTGAAACATCAAATGGTAAAAATAGGGGGCGATTTAAAAAGCCCGCTTCAAGTACGTGTTATCAACAACGTGAGGCAAATAAACAAAGAAACATTAGGATTGGTTAAACCTATATCAGCTGATAAGCTCCAAACAACTAACAAAGATAAGCCTATTAGAATTCATGGCATGAAAAAAATCAAACTGATAACAACTGCATTACCAAAACACACTTCTAGTAATAAAGTCATTCACACTGACACCAGTCCGCTCTCTACCTCTGATATCTTTGTGAATCCCAGAATTACGCCTGTTCAACTACATCAGCAAGGTAACAGATGTATACAGTATTTCAATAATTCTGACATTGATTATCTGCTGCCTTTGCCGCCAGTCGCGAATCAGCGGGAAAAACTGCTTAGTAAAAAAACTTTGAAGGTCCTGAATCAGGTTAAAATGCAGGCCTTGAATTTATCTATGAAAAAAATTGAAAACAATATAATGAAAAAGGAAGTGGTCCTTGAAATTATAAATACTCCAATGAAAAAGGAAGTGGTGGTTGAAATTGGGGTTCAAACTGATGAATGTGACACGGAAAAGACATTTACTGATCAAATGGTTCAGACAGATATTCGGCGCGATTGTCAAAAAAATTTAGATTTTTTGGACTTTATGGATTTAGATAATATATTGGAAATGAGCATGGAATCGCCCGTTCTAACTGATGTAAGCTTAGGTGTAGGTCCCACTATGGACAGACCAATGAAAATAGAAAGCATGGACACTATGGACAGGGTAATTGAACCCAGCCATACTATAAGTGCTAAGCAAGAGAATGAAAATGCAATGAAGAAACAGTTGATATTCTTTAAGGACTTACGGGAATGTCTGATATACAATGCTGCCGGGAATTTGTAAGTATTTCTTTGTTTGTTTCTGGGTCAGTTTTCTAGGTATTTTGTTAAAAAAATTTAAACAAAATTATGTACGTGCCTGCCTAAATAAGACACTTCATAATTAAAAAAGCATTTTTTAAATAAATGCGAATTTAGAAGGAAAGTAAAGTGAGTTCCAGTGATGTTCAAGAGGTGAATTTGTAAACAGTATGCACAGGTTCGATTCGACATTCAGAAAAATTTAAATGGTACCTACGGCTTGCGTGTTGTGTGACAACAGTCTCGAGTAAACCAAATTATGTAGGTCGCTGAATGATCGAATGGTCACTGCATTTTGAGGATTCTACCTTTCTGTTATTTTTTGCATTGTAAGAATTAGGTGCTAATATTTTTGATGCGTAATGCCTGAAATGCTGTGAAACGCCTCCCCGTATTTTAAATTAGGTTTTGTCATGAGGTTTACTGAATGAGATTTACTGAGAGAGAGAAGGGCTAATAATTGTTGAAACATTTGTCAGAATTACCATAACAAATGCCATAATATAAGTTAAACTTGCTCCTTACTGTCCAATAGCAAGGTATTACCTTATGGTGTTTCTTAAATGCTTCATTAACCTTGAAGAGGTGATTTGGCAAAATAATGGTGCTAAACCATATAATGATAAATTCAGGTACTGAATAATTTAAACTCGATTTGCAACGAAACGATTAAGTTTAGCGATTTATATCAATTATCTTTAAAATGCTTATCAGTTTTTGCATTATATGCTAAAACGCAAGAGTTAGGGCAAAAATACATTTTTGGTTCTACGTGAAGTACCCCCTAGCAGCGAATCATCGAAATCTATTTTAATCAGGATGATGACCTTAATCAGCTTAAGTAGTCACTGCCATTATTTCGCTGTGCCAAATAGTCTCCGAGGTGTTGCACAGCAATTTAGAAACACCTCGTAGATATCTTTCTCAAACTAACTCAAAATAACCTAGTATGAGCTTGCATCGAATTACCTAATATTACATCTCCGGATAAATCTTTATCATTACAATATCTGATTAAAAAAAATATTTTTAGGTAAGTACCAGGCCTAGGAACATCATTTTTAAATATAACTCATACTTTGACAAACAATGGAAGGAAATTGAGATAATAATGCGATGACTATTATTTTTTTTTTTGATAAATAAGATCTTTAAGCCCATCGATCATCACAGCTTAATTTATCTCGGTGCTTTACTAAATGTTCGAAAAAGTGGTTTTCGTTGGCTTCAAGTTTTTGCAAACAGATATAAGACACTCACAGATATACACCCCTGAAAGCGTCAAAATGTTTAAATATTTGAATGTTCCTCTACAGCTTTCTCTGTACCCAAGGGATAAAAGGATTCTGGTTACTCTTTTTTTGAGTAATAAATATCATGTGGGCATTGATACTCCCTCTCCACAAAACATTACTCCAAACCGAAGCAGGGAGTGGTAGTTAGAGAAGTAAACAATTCTTAGGTTTGCAGAATTTAAATACCTAGACATTATCCTCAATGAGTAACAGGCAGAGTTTACTCTGGTACATATACTGGACACTTGCTCAATCCAATCCAGATTCTGATCTATATGCAACCCCAAGAATTTGGTGCTGGTGGATAGGGTGATATTACCAGAGCCCATGCAGACCTCTGTTGGAAAACCATGATTTTTCTATTTTGTCCTGAAACACACAAAGTTTGTCTTCTCCTTATTTAGTGACAGACGATTTTTAAGGAACATTCCTGAGCAGCTTCCAACAGATCACTGGATAAACCAAGGACCTCAGACAAGTATTCACCAAGACAAGTAGGTTTGTATAATCCGCAAAGTTCACCAAAGAGGTCTTGCCTTCCAGAATCTCTCATTTATAAAAAATATAAAAAGTAGTGGACCCATAACACTGCCCTGGGGCACTCCCCATGTTGGATAACCCACGTCTGAGAGATATTTTCCTCCCTTTTTTTTCAATCCCAACCCTCTGTGTTCTCCCTGACAGATAGGATCCAATCCAAGACAAACCAGAACCCCTAATTCCACACTCCTCCAACTTTTCCAGAAGGATTCGGTGATCTGAACAATCGAAAGCCTTCGACAAATCCAGAAACATTCCAAGGGAGTACTTGCCATTCTCCAGAGCAGTTACGATATTTTCTATAAAACTATAGACAGCGGTTTCGACAGACCCTCAGATATCTATAACCATAACTAACGCGCGCTTGGTTCTTACTAATCAGAATTAGGTAACCCAAACTAACCAAAAATTAATATAAAATTCATAAAAATAAGAAGATAGTGTGAATACTCAATCAAGCTTGACTAAAACTAACCCAGAAAGTAATAATATATAAAAAGCTAACTCGCTCTTGATATTCACTAGTACATGGTATAACCATAAGATTTTTGTCCAAAATCAAGAGCGCTCACGCCACCAAATAAACCAAAACTAACCCAAACGGATTAAAAATTACTAAACCATTCATAAAATATCAACTAAACCCAATATATTTACAAATAATCACAAAACATCTTAGGAATATATATATATTTCTCTAATATTGCGTCCGAAGAATAGTCGACTTGTTTCATTTCCCTATCACATTTAGGGAAATATGTGTTAATGCGGCAACGTCGCCGGATTTTCCGTGGTTGGCAACATCGCCACTTAAATTCATAAAACATTATAATTGATAAATGTGTAATAGGAAATTTTGAACGAGGGCCAATTTCGATAAAAACATTTCTAGAAATAGAACAGTATGTTTTTTGTTTAAATTAATATTGAACGTGCAATAATAATAATAATATAAAAATATATTTAAAAGATATAGGTATAATTATTAATAAAACGCCGATTGGCAACACTGTAAACCTAAAAATTGAGCACTATCTACTTCAAATCAAATACAGAACAAATTATTTGGATGTTATGACAGGAACGACTAACTGTAGCCCAAATGTTAACGATGTTGCCTAATTGCTTGGTCAATTTCTCGCTTCGCTATGGCCCTCCGCTTGCTACGGGGTGCAACCAACCCAAGGCATACCTAAAATGAAGAAAAAGATTTTTACACATAACCTTAACCTTAATTTTTTGAAATGAAACTTCTGAAATAGATATAAGAAATTCAATTTTAATTTTTTTAAGTTTTTTTTTCTCAACTTTTAGCCCCGGTTTCGACACATTTTTATTCTTTTTTTCCTTTTTTTCAACTTTTTTTTCGTCGAAAAACGCGTGTCTAACTTTTTCTTTATTTTTTTTTCTCTTTATTTCGTTTTATAATACTCTAAACTCTAACCCAACTAACCCAAACTAACTTTCCGAACAATTTTTACTTTTTTTTTAATTAATTTTTTTCTTATTTGGTTTTATAATACTTTTATTAACTTTTTTTGGTTTTGTTTTTTTTTTTAATATTTTTTATCCTATTTCGTTTTATAACACTTTTATTAACTTTCCGAGCATTCTTTTACGTTTTTTGTTTCAATTTTTTCAAACAATTTTTTTTTTTTCATAAAGCATTTATTTTCTTCCCATTTTTGCCATCCCCGACCTCGTAGCTAAACTCCATCGCCTTTTTTTCGCCGAAAACGCGTTTCTCTAACTTTTTCTTTCAATTTTTTTTTTATTTCGTTTTATAATATTTTTATTAAACTTTTTCGAACAATTTTTTCCCATTTTATTGAATATTTTTGAGTATCCGGTGAGCTGGAGGGGGGGGGGTTAGTTACCCTACGTTATTTTTTTTTCTTTTTTTTTTCGCTGAGCTGTGCTGACTTGTACCATTTTTCTTATATTTTTTTTCGTTTATTTGAAAAAAAAAATAATAAAATAAATTTCATTAAGAACTGTGGCAATGAATCGGGCGTCATTTGTGCTGAGTTGTTAGTGTCATTTGTCACAATAGCCAAAACGCCAGTAGGCCTACCCTTTGCCTACCGAATATTCGGCAACGTTGACAGCATTGACAGACAACAACTTGATCATCTTTAAACGTTCCTGACTATTTGATCCTTCTATTTCGGTATATACGATCCTAAAAATTATGGACCTAATATAATAAACACAATGATAGGCAAAATACTACTTTTTCATGGGTTCGAATCGTATCGAAATCGTTTCTCATAAAAACGCAGTAGGCATCTGTTATTTTCTAATGGGTAATCACTACACAAAATGACCTCAGAATGTCGTAAACACATACGAAACATCTAATTATAAATAAATGCATTTGTTTAATTGGTATTTATTCGTGGGATTCACTAGCGTTTTTAATACTTGTACCTGTAAGTGTCGAGGTTTGTGCCAGGATTTCCGTACATTCGTCCTGCTGAAAAATCAAAACTGCTTATAAAATTGGAAAATTTATTTTCCACTTAAGCCCCAATCTTTATAATTCCTGCAAACGCAGATGTTTTTGCCACAACTTGCCTTTTTTAATTGAAGTCAATTGCCATGACTGTTATAAATCCAATCGAAACCAACGCCTCGTCTCAAGGGATTCACATACATATTTAAGGCTTGGCTAATAAGTGGGTCATCTCATCGCGAATTTAGTTATTTACGCTTTCCAGTTGTTTGTTTTGATTAAAATCGTTTGTCGATATTTTGATTGGCTGGTGAACCCCCTTTGTGTGTCAAGGGCGTAGACAATTTGATTTGATAATACACGAAATAATTCCAAAAGTTAGCCTTTTTTGTTATGCTGACTTGTGTCCCTTTTTTGTTTACTTGCAGAAGGTGTATAAAATTTAAAAACAAATGAGCCTATTTCATTAAAAACCATGGTAATGCATCGGACATTTGTGCTAAGTGATGCCCTGAGTTGTTACTGTCATTTGTCACTATGGCTAAAAAGTCAACTTTTCAGAAGACACTGTTGCCAAATTTATTCTTAAGATGGTTGCTATAGTGTAGTTTCATTTTCATTTAGTCAGATGAATGAATTACAATGCATACTGATTTCCACTCTAAATCGTATGATGTAAATTCATTAGTTTCTTCACAAGAGGTTTATGAACTCCAGTTAAAGTTTTGTAGGATCTTTTAGCATAAACTGTTGTTTTAGAATTTGGTGTGAAATGGTTGTAGGTGATGTTAAATTTTTAAATGAACTAATTCCTAACATCTGTTACTACTACGTTGAACATATGTACCTATTCCTACTGTCCTTCAAAGGTTTATCAAGTACAACTAATATACTAAAAGGTACGATACATCAAACCATGTCCTTCTTTTTGTTTAAATAGAAAACTCTCTTTTTTGCATTGCGTATTTGGATTTGAGCCCACTCTATAGCCATTTGATCTCCTTTCAAGGAACCAGTAGGCGGATGGTCGACGTCACAAGCGTATTTTACCGAGAAGTTTATTTCGCTGTTTCACTTTGTTGCATTACAAGAGGCTATACTAATGAAGGATAGAGTACGATATTTTGTCATAATTAGTAGCAGCTCGTTTGTTTACGTTGGCCTTTGCAGTGAGTTGGAGGCGCAGTATGAAAGCAAAATCGAGTGTTTCACCGCAATTGTGTATAAGTACAATAAAACTGGCTGAAAATTGACTTATCGGCGGTGCTTTTCCTTACGAATTCAAAATGTACTATTTTTTGTTTAAACATGTTGAAGACTTATATACTCAAAATTTAATCCCTGTCAAAAATATTCACTGGAATACCAAGCTTCAATGTAAAATCTCTAATTAAGATTTTTAACAACTTTTCTAAGTAGTTGGCAACGCGGATCACTTTTCCTTTATTTATTTTTACACGCATTTATTTTTTAGGCCCATTCACGAAGGAGTTATAGAGAACGACGTGGGACTAGTCAAAAGAAATTGCGCCGCCCTAAAGGTCAGGAAGTCTGGCGTAGACTTAGAAAATCATAATGGTTGCGTAAGTACATTTTATTGCTAGTTATTATCAGTGGCGGCTCGTGAGGTTTTAAATAGGTAGTGCGCAATTTATGTAGTTTTTTTCATACGCACAGGGGGATGCCCGCTGCAGGCGTCGTCGCCGGAGGCTTACCCGCCGAAGGCGGAAAGTTTGGGGGGTGCCACGCCCATTTTTTACCCAAAACTTGTTAAAATCGTTTAAAAAACATGAATTCGGCGCCCTCTTGAATGGTAATTGTTGCGCACTAAAAGAAATTAATAAGTAGGTACTTATCGATTCCAGAAGAGTAAACCATTAAAACAGTTTATTGTAACTACAAATCAATAAAGTTAAAAAAAAAAAATCAGAAGTACGAAAACGTTAAAAAATATATCGGTTTGATGGCAAAAAAGTGTTATTGTACATCTTTTTGTTGATGGTTAGCCGTTCGACTTTGCCGTTTCCTAGCTTTAAAGTGAAGTTCCATTCGCCACAAGATTTCGGGGGTTAAAATGTCTGGTGAAAGACCGACCATCCTTTTTCTTGGCACATGTTTGGTCTAAGAAAAGTTATTTTTAATAATATTGTCAACTGAATTTATGCCCCCACAGCAATTGTCAGAACCCGAACTACTAGCCATGACAGTAGAATAATAGTATATAAATAAAAATATAAAACACTAAACAATATTACGTACACTAAACTCACGAGTTTATATGCAGCTAATTAACAAGCGTCAACGAACCGAACAAAACAAAAATAAAAATAAATTCACGGCTTGACTAGAGTATAATACAGAATAATACTTATAATAGTAGTATGGAATATTCGGATATTCGCTCTAAAAAACGATTTACTTCCCACTTTTTCCACACAAGCTGAATTTTTCAGGACCTATAATAAATGTGTTATATCAGCTGTAGCTTGAAGGCGAAGAGGACATATTTAATTAGGGCGTAAATCCACGACGTCTCTCATTGTTTATTGTGATACCTTTGTTAGTATATAAGCAAAAATATGGGATTCGCTCTGTTACCTTGTCAAGACATAAGCGAAACTTTTATAAAGAATATTTTTTTTTTCATTTAGGCCTTCCCTTTTTGTTAATTGAGTGTTATATTTAAAAATTACTATTTTTTAATTAAATTTTTGCACGGTTGAAACCGAGATATTTACATTTAAATCTTTTTTCGGCCATATGGGCTAATGCAAATGATTTTTTTTTGAATAATTATCAAAAAATACTTCCTAGAAAGACCTTGTTGTGCATTGGACCAAAAAATAAGTATTTTTTCCTCTATACGATGGTACCAATATCTCGATTTTTGATGATAGTGTCCTTTTGTGGAGTTTAATTATGTATTACCTCTGGAATAAGGGTTATCTTATCATGTACTTTCATCCCTGAAAAAATCAGCCTGTGACACCATACTATATACGCAAGAATTGCAAATTATCACTAAATTAAGCTACAAAGTGCGGATGTAAATAGCGCACGGATGAGCCTTGACTTTTCGTGATTTGACGAACATTCCCGACCGTTTTGCATGACGAAAATGCATTTAACAAGAGCGCCGAACACTAGCGCACGGCAAATTTAGACTAGTTGTGGTTACGGACGGAGGCCGCCGTTGGACGCTCTGCGTTTTGATCGTCGCCGTCGTGCCTCGATTTCGCTCTTATAAATAATGTATTCTGCAGCCAGTGGAGATTCAAAAATATGTAAATTCGCAAATTATAGTTAGTTTATGTTAAATTGTATGTAGGGAAGATTTTATTTTTCCGTTTACTTTCGCAGGCAGTGCGCGCGCACGGGCGCACTTATTGAGAAGCCGCCCCTGGTTATTATAACGAAAACCCCTGGAAAAACCCCAATTTTTTTTTGCGGAATTTCATGATAAATAACTGACGAGCGATTCGTAAAAATGATAAGCCCTAATAAATGTTGTTAACATTATTGCCAAAATTCCCGATTCATAACTTCCAGATTTTTTCCCTGAATTTGTGGTGTAATAATGTCTATTACAAGGAAATACTGTTTCCATAGAATTAATCATTTCAGGCAGTACAAGGTTTATTTAGCTTAAATGCCACAGATAATTTTTGTATATACATGTACAATACATACTTCAATCAGTGTTGCCAGATGGGAATTTCTATAAATCAATATATGACGGCTCAAAATTCAGTCGCTCCGACAATGCCAACGTGTCAATATTAGGTTTAGTCGTAATACCGAAACCAAATTTGTTAAATTGGAATTTGGAAAAGTTTTTAGACCCGGCAACAATGTCTTCAGTCCGTTTTATATGTGACACAGGGGTGCCACCCTAGTATAACAAAACGTCTCGCCGACAAGAGAAATTATTCTCTTATTTCCAATAAAATATATTTTACTAAAATTTTTATATACCTATTTGGTGTTTTGTGTACTTCACGAGTTTTTTTTTTATATTATTATTTATTTTAGACGTTTTTTTATTGTATTATCGTTTATTATTTTGTTAATACGTTATTAAATAAAAGAAAAATCATTATATTCGATCATCTTATTGTTAATTTTATAAATATAAATGAGGAGGCCCGCTGTTGAAACACCAATGGTGTTGCCAGATCAATGGTGTTGTCACATCTAGCCTTTTTTTCCCTAGGTCCAGTATGAAAATATAATAAGTAAGCAATTTAATTTGGGGTAAAACTGCCGCTATTGTCAGGATTTAAAAAAATCGCTAAAATCTGTATTATTATAAAGAAAATTAAAACTGAGAGTCAAAAATTCTTCGGAATGTCCTTTGTTCTTCGTTGACCTCAAAATCGCTATATACATATCCTTCAAAGTGGCAACACTGGCACAACTGGCAATGCCAACACATCCAGTGGGCAGTAATGTCAGATGGATTGGCAAA
>MU184539.1:115068-141576 GCA_016904865.1 Pissodes strobi
AACATGAAGGAGTGTAAAAGTGTTGTGACACCTTTAGGTGAAAATTTTGATTTCTCAGACAGTAACCAAACATCTTAAAATCCACTGTATCAAAGACTTATAGGGAGCCTGATGTGTTTAGCTGCGCTAACACGCCCAGACATTTGTTTTAGTGTTAGTTTTTTTAGCCAATTTAATAACTGTAATTCTGATTATCATTGGCAATGTGCTAAGCGTATATTAAGGTATTTGAAAGGAACTAAAATTTCTCCATGAAATTTGAGAAAAACAATTTAAATTTAGAAGGCTATGTTGATGGCGATTGGGGGTCTAACAAGAAGGACAGAAAGTCCTATACTGGATACGTGTTTAAATTAGCAAGGGGGTCGATTTCATGGAGAAGTTGTAAACAAAAAACAGTAGCGCTTTCGTCCACAGAAGCCGAGTATATGGCGCTCAGTGAGGCTACTAAAGAGGCCATATATTTAAGAAACCTATTGGAAGATCTGATAGGAAGATTGGATTGTGTTCTCATTTATAATCATAACCAAATTGCTAAGAAACTAGCCCACAATCCAGTTCTCCACGATCGTTCTAAACACATTGACATCAGATGTCATTTTGTGAGGGATCCTGTAAACGAAAAGATTATTAATATTGAATACTTACCTACGCAGGATATGATAGCTGATGTATTAGCGAAAACATTGCAGGGTATTAAGCATGCAGTTTGTTAAAGGTTTAGGAGCATAATATGTGTTCTATCTGTTTATTATGTTTTACTTATAGCTAAGAATTTATTTGTTAATTTTTTGCTAAGTGGAGGTGTTGAAAATATATCAAAAAATTGGTATTTTTAAAATATGTAGCTGCCTCCAACATTAGTAGATAGAATTACGCGTTCACCTTTATGAGCATAATACTATGAAATCTTGTTTTCTGTTTCATAAATTATTCACGGTGTAATGTAAGACAAGATTTTGTATGTATGTCTTTTTCTATGACATTATAGGTTTATGGGTCTGTTCTTGTCTGGCATCGAAATAAAGCAGTTGTTTACAAAATCTCAAAGGGGCGTTTTCTTTACAATTCCCTTGACTTCTTCTGGGGTTTCCACATGATTTCTATAATTTCTATGAACTCTGATTCCAGTGCATTCCCATATATTTAATCCTTGGAGCAATTGTATTTTCTTGATTTAATTCATAGACGGTTTGCTTTTATTTTGGTTATCTTTACGTGTAGAAACGTTTTCCGCTGTGTACTTTATAATTTAGATTTTTTTTCTTCTTTAGTTTTTCTGAAAAGAACAGGGTTGACTAAAGTTTTTGTTGTGCAAGAATTCTTCCATGACTAAGGAAGCTAATTTTTATTTTACGTGAGGAGTCCCTTCTATCTTTTTGACTCTGGAGAGTTTTCGATCAGCCCAATAGATCAAACCATGAAGCTGAGATAAGTTTGTATTATATATTAACTACTAATCAATTTTTCTTTAACGCTGTTATAGTCTGTACTTAATTCTTTTAATTCAATAATTACACATACAATTTCATTAAGTAAAATTTATTTCTGCTTACCTTTAATTTTTTTCCCTTTAAAATTGAAACCTTCATATCGCTGATGGGTAGTATTACGCATGATCATGCTTTGGTGTCTTCTACTTACCTATACCTTATTACTAGTAGTTATACATCGACTGTTATACGGCCTCCTCTCATATATACAACAAAATAGATATCAGACTATTTTTTCTCGTCCTTGAACACCTCCCTGTATCCATTTTCATTACTGTATGACAAACAGTTGGGAAAATATGAAATAAAATCCAAAATACAATTTTAACTTTCGGAATGGAAAAATTGAGCTAGAGCGTAATATTTCGGTGTCAGAAACTCACTGTTGCTCTATGTACCATTACTTTTGGACATAACCTTTAAAACTAGTTACATTTCTTATAAGCACATACGCTGACGATCTTAAAGCGATGCATGCATAATAAAAACTTACTTCTATTTAATTTGAGGCTGCATCTTGTACCTGACAGGTGGGGGTGCGATAACTGGAATGCCGTCATCGTTTTCAATTTTCTGTAGTTTCGAGAACGTTTTCAAGGTTTTCACCGCCTTGGCTGTCCGTACCGGATTCATTTCTGCTTCTGAAATCACAAGGTTCCACATGAGAAAACTATCGTAGACAATTTAAACGCTTAATAAGAACTAATGGAACTGCCGTATATATTACTTACTTACCTATTGTCCGTTTCTTGCTTTTTCCAAATATCAAGCTCTTGATCTCGTCGGCTATTTCGTCTAGTTCGTACATGGCGTCGTGTGGGCTCGTGCCGAAGAAATTCTTGATTTTCGGATCCGCTTTGTGGTTTAGCAGAATACGCACTATCTCAGCTGCAAATCGAAAATATTTCGTTAACAACTTGTGTGGCAATATTGCAATTTCAAACTGTAACAACAAAATTGTTATTTTTGTATGGATCTATTTTTATAGTGTGTTCAAAAAAAGTATGCAACATATGAGTAAACTTCTTTATTATTGGTTTCTCAGAAAATTTTATTCTTGGTGAAAGTTGATGCTTGAAAAAAAATTATTTTGACAATGCTAAACTAAGGTACAGGTTACTTGAAAAATACAAAGATTAAGGTTACAAAAAACGAAAATTTTGAAATATCGGAAAACCTTTTCCAGAAAAAATTAAGTTTCTATTAAGGCAAACATAAAAGTCCAAAAGTGCCCTGTTGCGGAAAAAATTCATGAAAATTATTGTAAAAATGTCGGAAAACCCAATTTTTCTTAATTTTGTCCTTCATTTTTTTCAGCAACGATGCACTTTTGGAAAAAATGGTATTTGACTTTTATTTTTATCTTAATAGGAACTTTATTTTGTCTACAGAAAGTTTTCCGATTTTCCAAAATTTTTGTTTTTCTAACTTTTTGTATTTTTTTAAGTACCCTGTATAACTTATCCTTAATTTAGCATTGTGAAAATTAGTTTTTTTCTAAGCATCAACTTTTATCTAGAATAAAATTTTCTGAGAAACTTATAATCATATACAGTGTGTCGCGGATGGAGTGCACAAGAGGAAAAAATTATTTATTTTTCATTTTACGACAAAAAGTCATTCTTTACAAAAAATTCTGCTTGTCGAGAAAATCAATTTACAATATAAAAATTTTCAATCAGATGTACCGGGTGGCCAACTAAGAATGGAACTCGGCTATATCTTGAAAAGTAATTGTCGTAAAGACTTACGGTAAAAAAAAAATTATGAATAAAGCGACGAACAGAAAATATTCGAAATTATTTTTAAGTTTCCAAAATGGCCGGCAGGGAGCTTTATATCCATCTTAAATTTTAAAACCCGTTTTTTCCAAAATTTTCTTAAATTAAAGATAGTAGACTGCATTGCCATAAATTCGATTCTTTTTTGTTAATCACTTTTTGCTCTCTCCCTTTAAGGAAAGTGGTGGGGGGGGGGTGGTTTGTGTTCGAACATTTTCGGAAATAAATGTCAATAACTTCAAAATGGCTGAACGGATCTTAGTAAGCTTAGAGTCGTTGAAAAGGGCTTTCCTTAAGCTATCAACCGTGACTTGAGTGGGGTGATTGCGATTGCTTACCTAGCCGCTAAAAGGCGTTTTCTGACTTAACCGTAAATAAATCAGATTTTCTCAAAAAATTTAAATGCAACGATACTACTTTATTAAAAACAAAAGACAGCCAAATGAGTGCCTAATACGTTTAATATGTTCATGGGCGTAGACAGGGAGGGGCCAGAGAGGGCCATGGCCCCCCTGGGAATTTAACTGACTCATTTTGCAACATACCAGCCATGCCATGCCATTGAAGAGGGTACCGAATCCTTGTTCTTTTAACGATTTTAACGACTTTTGGGTAAAAATTGGGCGTGGCACCCCCAAAACTTTCCGCGTTCGCCCCCCCCCCCCTGAGAAAAAATCTTGTCTACGCCCATGAATATGTTTATGGATAGGTGAAAATTCTCTCAGCGGTAAATTTATTAGGTTAGCGGAAAATTGTGTGGAGGTAGGAGGTAGCTATGTAGAATAATCTTAAATATTCAAATTTTTATTTTAAAATTTGTATTTATACTTTATGTTATTTTATAAACAACTTGTATCATATCATTTTTGATAAAAGTAATAAATAATAGTACTTCTCTCTTGAGGCATTTCCTATTTTTTCTAATTTATTAACACCCTGTGCATCTGACTGAAAAAATTTATATTGGAAATCGATTTTCCCGACAAGCAGAACTTTTTATAAAGAATGACTTTTTGTCGTAAAATGAAAAATAAAGAATTTTTTCCTCTTGTGCACTCCATCCGCGGACACACTGTATATAACAAGAATATATCGCGCATTACCCCTTTATGCAATGAGCTGGACGTGTAACCGACACAGAGAGATGGATATATTTTCGCCGTATGTATTCCACATAAGTCTGTCTGGTTAGGAAACCGGTAGATATGCGCAAAATCGGATATAAACACGTTTTTCTACTACCGTGCGTAAAATACTCACTTTACGCACTCTCTAAGATTCGTAAAATAGGCCTTTTTAATGTGCAGTGCGTAAAGTAAGGTATTTTACGCACTAGTGCGTAGAGTAAAGCTGACATATATTTTGACGTCTACTGACATATTTTTTGACGTTTACGGCAGTGCGTAAAATAATTTATTTTACGCACTAGTGCGTAAAGTAATATACCATTATTTTAATTTTTTCATATATTTTTCGATAGTAGAAAAAATTTTGTATGCTACTCATGTGTAAAGTACCCTTTTTTTATTCATGGGATTGTCATTCATAAAAAAGATTCACTTTACACACTTGTTGCATAAATAACTATTATTGGCTACAGAGCAAGCATCGTTGTCTATGCTGACGCCGTCGCCGTCGCGGTAATAAAATAAAACCGGCCATGTTGAATATCGACCTGTGATTGCTTGGTTTGTATTTTGTTACAAGTTTGTTATTTTGGCGTTATCACAAGAATATTGTTTCCTATTCTCGTGGCGTTATATTATCGATTATAGAGCATATTATGTCCTCAAAAATGCGTGGACAGAAGCATTGCTATATTTATATGTAATATTTACTGTATACAATAATTTTATTACGGGAAATTTTCACGTATTTAAACTACTCTTATTATGTATTTTAAGTTCGTAATTTCAGTTTTCCTAAAAAAGGAATATTATTGCTAATAAAAGTAATGGAAAATGTAGCTAATCAAATACAATTTAACCGTAAATTTTCGTTTTGACGATAATCAAAAGTGGAATATGTTTTCACGTGCATCCAAAACGCAAAAATTGCCTCCTAATATCTTATTGGCAAGAATTCATGACATGCGCAGTTCGAACCGGTTTCCCGAGTAGATCGACTTATGCCTAGTTCATATACATTCGTCCTTTAGTCTTGGCTTCACGTAATTGGCATAATGAGCGATATATTCTTATTACATATATGCTTATAATAAAGAATTTTTCCATATGTTGCATACTTTTTTGGACACACTGTATATGATTGTTACTACTTCTTTAAGTTCAAATTTCTGTAAATATATAATTATAGTAGAGCTCTTGATAAGCTACAACGTAGTTTAGGCAGCTGTATTGGAGCTATGTTATACTGTATCTATTTATAGTTTGTAATCAATAAATCAAATCAATAAACCAACTCAATGCGTATTGATGCACTCATTTTTACACAATCTTCAAATTTATTTATTTTTACACTTTCAACACACGTTAAGCAGCCATTCGCCAAGTTGATCTGTGTCAATTCAGTAGGATTTCAAGCATGCAAGCAGAAGCCATTCTCATCAATGGATAGAACATTTAAAATGTAATAAAAACAAAGAGGCCATCTAAAACACTAAAAACTCACTCCCAAAACATCTCTTTTCCCCTAATTACAACCTACAACTATTCAAGAACGGTGTCAATCAACATCTTTGCACATATACCCCTCGTCGAGCGCCATAGGATCTCCCTTTAGTGTGTGCCACTGCCATAAAAAAAGAAAAATAATAATAAAAAAAAATTATCTAAAATTTCGGAGAAAACAACATCATCATCATCTCGAGCTTATATTGTCCAGTGTTGAACAAAAGCCTCTCTCAAATTTTGCCACGCTTTTCGATCTTGTGCGGATTGGATCCAGTTTCCTGCATTCCATTTTATGCTGTCTGTCCAGCGTGTGGGTGGTCTGCCTCTACTTCTAAAGGCTTCGGATCTTGGTCTCCATTCTATAATCTTTTTCGTTCATTTACCTTCTTTCATTCTGGCCACGTGGCCTGCCCAGTTCCATTTCAGATGTAGAATAGTCTCGACGACGTCTCGTACTCCTGTTTTGTTTCGTATGGTTCGGTTTGGGATTTTGTCAACGAGTCTGATTCCTCAAAGTCAAAAGTCAAGTCGTTTCTGCGCCATATGTCAATACAAGGATGACGCATTGGTTGAAGACTCTTCTCTTGAGACATATTGGCAGCTTGGACTTGAATACTGAGTTTAACTTGCCAAAAGCCGCCCATGTTAGACCTATACTTCGTCGAAGCTCGTGTGTTTGGTTGTTTCGTCCAATGCTGATTTGCTTGAATAGTTCTAGGTATTTATACACGTATGTTCGTTCTATACTTTTGTTTTTAATTTTTAATGTGTGACTTAGTACCAGATTTGTCATGAACTGTGTTTTTGTTCGATTTATTTTCAGCCCTATCTTGCTTGACTCGTCGTTTAGCATTTCTAGCATTTGTTGGGCTTCTTGAATATTATCTGATATCAACACTATGTCATCTGGAAAGCATAGGTGATTTAGCCTTTCTCCGTCTATGTTTATCCCTATGTTTTCCCAATTTATTTTATTTAGCATACTCTGCAATAAAGCTACGAATAGTTTAGGAGAGAGCGCGTCTCCTTGTCGCAATCCTCCCTCGATTTTAGAGTTGTCTGTATATTGATTTTCAGTAATTTTGACCTTTGCTGTTGCTGTCTTGTATATATATTTAATTGCTGCAGAGTAACGATGATCAATGCGGCACTCAGCTAATGTTTCTAAGAGTTTCTGTTGATGTATGGAATCAAACGCCTTTTCGAAGTCGACGAATGTTAATATGAGTGGTTTGTTGTACTCGACGCATTTTTCGATAAGAACCTTAGTTGTTAACAAGAGGTCGTTTGTCCCATATTCCATACCTTTCGAAGGAAAGAACTCTTTTCCTAGTTATACGGTTAGTTATGATTTTTGTATACATTTTGTATATGTGACTAAGAAGACTTATCGGTCTGTAATTCGCAAGGTCTGTGTTGTCACATTTTTTATGTAAAATGATAATTATGGCATTTTCCCATTGTGAGGGAGTCGTGCCTTCCAGGACACACTTATTAAAAAGGATTTTTAACGCTTTCATGAGGCCTAGACCACCCTTCTATCACTGTTGTCTTTCATATCTTTTAGTGCAGATGAGATTTCTTGTTCGGTTATCTCGGAGATATCTTCGGAACTTTGATTTAAAACTCTCGGAATATTTACATTTGTTTTTGCGTCTTGTGATGAGTATAATTCCTTATTAAGGGTTTGTACCGTTTATATAATGTCGATTTTGTTTGTTATTATTTTCCCATCCTTATTCTTGACCCTATGTATTATTTGCTTTCTTCCTATCGCGCTTCCCCTTCTCAGGACTTTTAAACTTCTGTTGTCCTCTATATCATTTCTGATGTCTTTTGTGTTTCCTTATTTCTTTATTTATTTCCTTATTGATGTTCCTATATTTCTCTTTGGTCTTGTCTGCCATTTCATTAGCAGCTTTGTTCTTTGATGTATTTTCTGATCTTTCTTTTGTTTCGGGAAGCACTTTTCCACTGCCGTTTTCACACTTCTGATTATGTTTTCGTGGAGGGTGTCTACTGTCATATTGTCATTGTATTCTAATAGGCTTGTTATCTCATCTTCATATTCCTGTGTTGTTTCTGGTGTATTACGTCTTATGTAGCTTTTCCTTATAACCATTTTGTTTCGTTCTTTTTTTTGATTTATCGGTATTTTTGCTCTTACTAGCCGATGGTCGCTGCCCGTCGATAATCTATTTAACACCTCTACGCCATATACAATATCCTTTCTATTGCCAATTATAAAATCTATGACATTTTTGGTTTTTCCATCCGGAGTTGCCCATGTCCATTTTCTGTTGGGATTTTTTTTAAAGAAGGTGTTCATTGCGAAGAGGTTGTTATGGTGAAGAAATTCTATTAATGTTTCTCCTCTCTCGTTTCTATCTCCTAGTCAGTGTTTGCCAACTTCTGTTTCAGCTTCGTCGGTTTTATTGCCTATTTTGGCGTTGAAATCCTGCTTTCTTGTTTTTAAAGCACTGGAGACGTCCTCATAGAATCTCTCGATCTCGTCTTCTGTATGGTCGCTGGTTGGTGCGAATGTCTGCACAATCCTTATAGAATGTTTCTGGTCGATCTGAATAATTATGTATATGACTCGTGAGCTGATGCTTTTGATTTCCACGATCTGTTCTATGAGTTTTCTATTAATTATGAAACCAGTACCTCTTACTGCAGTTTCTTCGCTTGCATGATATAGAATGTTTCCTGATTTGAGTCAATCTAATTTTCTCCTACTTGTCGGATTTCGTTAATGCCTATTATGTCCCATTTTTAAACCCCCCCCCCCCCTGATTGCACCAAATCAAATGACGAAAACTGCCACCATCCTATTGGCGATATATTACGAAACTGTGTTCCAAACATGTACTTAGGAAATGGGTGCGCTTTGGATGTCATTGTCAACACAAATGGCAAAAAATCTGGGTCCCTCCTGTTTCTGAGTAGTGTTTAATCTATGTCCAAGGAACCTGTCATCTAGCATATTTGCTGCAAAGTGAACACCACCCAAAGCCATACTTCTACGTCTATAAAAGTGCTTTTTAACAGCTAATGGTTGATCTTTTGAATCTATCTCTAATTTATTCCATATTTCTATCGCAATGGAAATCGTTGTTAACGACCTTGGCATCATATCTAGAGCTACTGCAACGGCATTCATTGTGATATGAGCGTATTAACAATTTTAGCAGATATTGTCTTGTTCAGCAACGAGCCAAACGAATTATCAACAATGATCCAAGAAGTCAAGAACGCCTCCCAAGCTGTTGGTCTCAAAATGAACCTTCAAAAGACCAGATGACATTATAGTCACCATTGAGAACCACACTCTGGAGGTAGTCATTCAGTATAACTATCTGGGACATAACATCCAACTTGAAAGAGAAAATCAAACAGCAGAGATCACCTGACGAATCGGCCTCGCCTGGATGGCATTCGGGAATCTCAGCTACATCCTTCGTCAACTGACCATTCCTACAAATCTCAAAAGAAAAGTCTATGATACATGCGTCCTGCCAGTGGCAACATATGGACTCGAAACAATGATACTCACAGCAAACAGTGCAAACCGCCTCCGGGTCTGCCAAAGGGCTACGGAGAGAGCAATACTAGGAGTAAGCCTGAGAGATAGGATACGTAACGAAAACATCAGGAGGAGAACAGGAGTTTGCAACATCATTGAAAAGGTAGCGAGATTGAAGTGGAGTTGGGCAGGCCACGTAGCTAGAAACAACTCGAAATGGATGAAAACCCTGATGTCATGGAGACCAAGAGAGTCAAAGAGAAGAGTCGGACGCCCACAGGCGAGATGGAGAGACGACATCCAACGACATGCGGGAAAGAATTGGATCCTGACCGCCCAGCAAAGATCGACATGGAAATCATTGGAAGACGCCTATGTCCAGGGCTCCGGAAGAAGAAGAAGAAGATATCAGAATTTAAATATCATGATATATATCCTTCGAACCCCGCCACTGGCCTTCATATTTTTAATCTAATTAAGGCTAAATGAGCCCCATATTATTACAGACAAGACTACCAAATTTCAACAGAATCGGTCAATGAATATTCAAGATATTAATAAAAACCCGATTTTTTTTTTAAAGTTTGGAAATGCAATAAACTGGTTTTGATTTTTTTCTCGAAAACGAAGCAAGATACGAGAACAATTCAAGAAGCAAAAATGTTGCATTCTTAGTTGCTTAATACGAAAAAAATTTAAAACGTTGACAAAAGTCAGTGGCGCACATTTTTTTGTCAATAATATTCGGTATGATGTCCCGGGGGACGCCACTGGACTTTATATTTTAAATCTAATTAAGGCTAAATGAGCCCCTTACTATTACAGATCACTACCAAATTTTAACAAAATCGGTAAAAGGATATTTAAGATATTAATAAAAAACCGATTTTTTTTTTAAAAAGTTTAGAAATGCAATAAACTGGTTTTGATTTTTTCTCGAAAACGAAGCAAGATACGAAAATAACTCAAGAAGCAAAAATGTTGTGTTTTTAGTTGCTTAATACGAAAAAATACATAAAATGTTTAAAAAAGTCAGTGGCGCACATTTTTTTGTCAATAATATTCGGTATGATGTCCCGGAGGACGCCACTGGACTTTATATTTTAAATCTAATTAAAGCTAAATGAGCCCCTTACTATTATAGATCATTACTAAATTTTAACAAAATCGGTAAAAGGATATTTAAGATATTAATAAAAAAACCGATTTTTTTTTTTAATTTAGAAATGCAATAAACTGGTTTTGATTTTTTTCTCAAAAACGAAGCAAGATACGAAGACAACTCAAGAAGCAAAAATGTTGTATTTTTAGTTGCTTAATACGACAAAAAATATAAAATGTTTAAAAAAGTCAGTGACGCACATTTTTATGTCAATAATTTTCGGTATAATGCCCCCCGGGAAGCCACTGGACTTTATATTTTTAATATAATTAAGGCTAAATGAGCCCCATATTATTACAGACAAGACTACCAAATTTTAACAGAATCGGTCAATGGATATTTAAAATATTAATAAAAAAAAAACGATTTTTTAAAAGTTCGGAAATGTAATGGTTTTGATTTTTTTTCTCGTAAACGAAGCAAGATACGAAAACAATTCAAGAACCAAAAATGTTGCATTTTTAGTTGCTTAATACGAAAAAAATTTCAAATGTTGAAAAAAGTCAGTGGCGCACATTTTTTTGTCAATAATATTCGGTATAATGCCCCCCGGGACGCCACTGGACTTTATATTTGTAATATAATTAAGGCTAAATGAGCCCCATATTATTACAGACAAGACCACCAAATTTTAACAGAATCGGTCAATAGATATTTAAAATATTAATATAAAAAAAGAAGATTTTTTAAAAAAGTTTGGAAATGTAATGGTTTTTGATTTTTTTTTTCTCGAAAACGAAGCAAGATACGAAAACAATTCAAGAAGCAAAAATGTTGCATTTTTAGTTGCTTAATACGAAAAAAATTTAAAATGTTGAAAAAAGTCAGTGTATGATGTCCCGGGGGACGCCACTGGACACTATATTTTTAATCCAATTAAGGTTAAATAAGCCCCTTATTATTACACATAACGCTACCAAATTTCAACAAAACCGCTAAAAGGATATTTAAGATATTAATAAAAAACCGATTTTTCAAAAGAAGTTTGACACCCTGTACCTTGGAAACTATGCATTTCCGAACCCAGGTTCGTATGAAAAAATGTTCACGTAGAATCACTCCTGAAATTATTCGAACGGTATTTCCGGACATCTTGTATATTGTGATTAGCACCACTTCTGGGGATTTCCTTTCCTTATCATCATTCAAGCATTTCGCAGTTTTTAAAACCTTTGATGCTTCCTTGTTGACTATTCAAAACTCTATTTATTTATTTATTACGAAATTTTCGGGGATTCCCCATTTTAACAATATGTAATTAGATAGTGATAACAAAATATAGTAGAGGCTGATTACCCAACCTAATGGCCTGAGTTTTAGACTTAAAGCTAGATAGGGAGCGATTAAAAATGCCTACACCCCCACAGCAGGCGTTAGTAAAATCCATTAATAGAATAGTATAATAGAGAAAATCAATAGCTATGGTTATGACCCCAAATAGTTAGGTTTGTAAGTTATTGATACTATGTCATATGTATTCCTTAAATTTAGTAATCTGATCTTGAAACCCACTCACCATTTTGGGCTTCAGCTGCGTGGAACAATGCCGTCCTTCCCGAAGTCTGATCTTTAAGATTAACACTGGCACCGTGGTTAATAAACAGATTCGCTCCATCGGTCCAGTTTGCGATACAGCAAATCATCAAAGGCGTCAGTCCTAAAGTAAATCATCACATTAAGTATTATACAATGCAATACAAATGACTTAACTTACCCTCGAAATTAAAAGTATTTACGCAGTCGAAACAGTAGCTGAACGACTTGTGGAACAAGATCACCTCCAGAATGTCGTGCCTGCCGAACTTGGCAGACAAATGTAATATATTATTGCCTTCTCCGTCAGCGTCTTGCAGGTCGGCTCCGGAATCCAGCAACGTTTGGACTATGTCCACGTGCGCGTCGTTGATTATGGCCAGTTGAAGAGGAGTCTGCAAAATACAAAAAAATATATATTATATTTAGAAAACTCTTGACCTATTCATATGGTTCGGGATGTGTATACATAACTATTAAGAAAACAATGTTTAATTTGTTCATTCATATTTAGGGCCGACATGTTATGGTGTCAACTCATCAGAGTCAATTCCGTGCGCCCTATCTTTCCTCCTCTAAGTTATAAGACTATTGACCTATTCATATGGTACAGGACATGTATACCTAATTGCATCCAGTAATTTTATCAGTACGATATGAGTGATTCCTTTAAGGCAACAATTTTTACATGTTTAAAGTGCTTTTTTAAATTATCCATTCATATTGGCGGCCCTGTTCGACCCGTCATGTTATGGTCTAAATGCCTCACAGGCAATTACACATCCAGGATATGTATACTTATTACCAGATATATAGAAACAAGACAATAGGAAAACACTTGATAAACCTAACAATGAACGATACGTTGCGACGACGACGTCACAATAAAAGTAAATCTGTTGCGAAATGTTGCAATAATAATTATTGCCATATACATTGTTTTTCATTGTAATAGTGCCGATAAATTTTCCAAAACACGTGTCAATAGATAATTTCTTTAATTGCAAGAGGAAGAAAAATATAGGTTTGGTCAGGAATTGGACTGAAACACCACCAAAAAGAAGAAAATATACAGAAATAACAAAAAGAATAATTGTGATTCAATATAGTTTTCTAAGAAAAATAGTACCTATAAACCTCGGTACTCGAACCTAATCTACCTTGGCAAATAAAACTATTATTCTCATAAAACACGCCGCGAGATGTGATCTGAGATACATTTTAAAATTATTATCAAGGATAGATGTAATAAATAAATACTGGAAAATCACGCAATAATGTTTACCAGATAAGAGGTATTTACTATATTTATTGTTGGACAAGGTGTTGTAGTTAGAAAAACCCCGAAACGTTTTTTTTTTTTTAATTATTTTAACCATTGAAACCAAAATATATTCAGAGACAATTTTTCGTATGCTGTTGGATCTGTACCAATAAATATTAAAAATAGACGATGGCGAATTTAGATTTTTAGTTGCTAAACGCAGCCTGAATTCAATACAATAATTGCCACTTTTATTCAAACTATAAAAGTCATTCCACACTACTCTGTTATGGCAGATGGCGATAACAATTTCAAGCCATAGAGCAAAGGTATTTAAGAAGAGCCACACTTGGCAGGCATCGACTCCTTCCGATTTGGCTAATTTTGTGTGGGCATGTTACCCACATTTTTTACTTGAATTTGGATATTTTCGATTACGCAGAGGTTTTTTGTACTAAGTAGCTGAAAATCAGTTACCTAGTGTAAAATTGACCAAGGAACAAGAATATGACCAAGATTTGACCTACGATAAATATCTCCAAAATTATTTGTCAAAAACTCTCAAATTTAGAAACGTCCCAAATCTTGGGGAAATATTGAAAAAAAAAATTTCTTTGACTATGCGAGGCGGTCATCTTGTAGAGAAAGAACCAGCGAATCCACTGAGTACACACCCAGATTTTTAGGACGAACAGTTCAGAAATTGCGCGGTTTCAAAATTAGAGGTTTTTGTTTTCTTTCAAAAATCTCAACTTTTGATCTCGTGGGACAATGTCCGACCTACAGGCCTATTTTGCGATGTACTTGGACTTCCTGGAGCGCTCGGTCCGGGCAGCGAGAGGCGACAGAAAGTGACAAACGTGCGTTGTGCTGCATCGCAGCGCCCTTAACCGAAGCGCCAGGAGGGTTCAGGGTAGGCTAACCTGTGCTAAGCATGCGCGTTGGATAACTTGCCTACCCGGGGCTTATTTGTATCAAGCGTACGTGATCTCAAATTTTTATAGCGCGACTATTATATAATTGTGCAGGCTTTTCATTTTTGTGGTAGTTTGTCTTAGGTTTGCTTGGTTGCGCCCCCGTAGCAAGCGAAGCGAGCGGAGAACCATGCATGAAGTGTTCAAATATTTGGAGAAACGTAACGGGGGGAAAACGGAGATTATATACCTGGAAATCGCCCACCGATAAAGAACATAACATAGTTAGAAACCAGATCGACTATATCCTGATAAACAGTCGATTCAAAAACACAATCAAAAATGCAAAAACGTACCCGAGCGCAGATGCTGCCTCGCATCATACTCTACTTAGCGCAAAAATATGCGTAAAACTAAAAAAAAATTAGGAGAACCCGGCCAAGACAATTAAAATACGACTTTCAACTGCTTAACAATGATGTTAAAGAGAAATTCACCTGCACTCTTAACCGAAATATCTCCCGTGAGTCTCGTGCAATTCTAGCTGATGTAACACCCGAAGGAAATACCAATAATATTGATCTTCAGTGGGAAGCCATGAAAGGGACAATGCTAGAGGCAGGTAAAATTATACAAGCTAACAAAGAAGTAAAAAAGCAAGACTGGATGACTGACGACATAATAGACCTAATGGGCAAGCGAAGGCAGCTGAAGAACAAGAACGAGAATGAATACAAAGCAACACATCAGCTGATCCGAAGAAAGATAAAGGAGGCTAAGGAAAATTGGATGGAAGCTCGATGTAAGGAAATGGAAGAACTGCAACAGAAACATGATGAATTTAATATTCACAAGAAAGCCAAAGAAATCACTGGCATACAACGCAAGAAAATACCCTACATCCTAAGGAAAGCTGATGGAAAACTTACTCTAAACCCAGACGAAATCAAAGAGGAATGGACTCATTACATCTGTCAACTATTTGAAGATAATTGGGAGGAAAACATAGTCTACGAAAATTACGCTGAGCAGGGTCCGAGCATTATACGGTCCGAAGTTGAACAAGCAATCAGGCAACTAAACACACCCCGGGGCCAGATCAAATACCAGGAGAGTGGCTCAAATTACTGGACGATGAAAACATTACAGTACTAACTCGTATCTTCAATGATACTTATGAAACCAGTCAACTTCCAGTGAACTGGCAGAAATCCACGTTCATCCCTCTGCCAAAGAAAAGCAATGCCACGTCTTGTAATGATTTTCGATTAATAAGTCTCATGAGTCACCCTCAACTGCGAAGAAAGCATGAGTGAAGAGCAATTCGGCTTTCGAGGCGGATTGGGTATCAGAGAAACGCTATTTTGCATGCACGCTACTTTAAAGATGTTGGAAGGTAAGAAAGCCGGTGTACCTGTGTTTTATCGACTACGAAAAGACTTTTGATCGCGTACAGCATAACAAACTCTTCCAAACTCTGTAGAATATATCCCTCGATAATAATGATATACGTTTGTTATTTTCTCTCTACTGGAATCAATCTGCCACGGTAACACTAGATGGAGAGGAGACCACTGAGATACCTATAAAGAGAGGAGTGAGACAGGGTTGTATCTTGTCTCCTACACTTTTTAACCTCTACATATTTAAAGGGGCAACACAATCTGGCGTAGGAATAAAGATTGGAGGCGAAACCATTAGTAATATTCGATACGCAGATGATACCGTGCTCCTAGCTGAATCATTGAAAGAACTACAATATATGTTAGATAAGATAAACAGAGAAAGTAATACATGGGGACTGAAAAGCAATGCCAAAAAAAACTAAATTTATGGTTGTTAGCAAAATGGATGTTGGACCGGAAAGAATAACACTTGATGGCGAGAATATAGAAAGAGTACAACACTTTAAATATCTTCGAAGCTGGATCAATCAGTCGATGGATCCAGACGAAGAAATCAAGGCTAGAATAGAAATAGCTAGAAGAGCATTTCAAGTCGCTACTCTGTGCCAAGCAACTTAACATTCATCTGCGGGAAAGGTTTACCAAGTGGTCAATTCTGTTGCACTCTTGCGAAACATGGACGCTTCACCAAAAAATTATCGACCGCATCAGTGCATTCGAGATGTGGCTGTACAGAACGATGCTCAAAATTCCGTGGACAAGCCGAACTACCAACGAGAATGTACTCACCAGAATGGGGCACGATAGAGAGCTCTTAACCACCATCAAGCGCCGCAAACTGGAATACTTGGGACATGTGATGCGTGGACCACGTTATGGTCTGCTTCGGCTTATTCTGAATGGCAAGATCGAGGGGATAAAATGGATAGGCCACAAAAAGCTATCCTGGCTTCGAAATCTCCGACAATGGACAGGGCTAACTGCTGAGGAACTTCTTCACGCAGCCCAAGATAGAGATAGATACCAAGAAGTTGTCAATATGGGAGTCGTCAACGCTTGAGAAAGCAAGACACTGTAAGAAGAAGAAGAAGAACGGGGGGTATTCTAGCTAACAATTATATAGCATTTATATTACATTGACGCTATAAAAAGCGGTTTACTGGATGCTCGATACAAATATGCTACCCGAGGACTTCGGCTACTGGCGTCCGGCGTTGTGAGTACGGGCCAGACCCTTCCCCGCTCTTCCCTCCAACCTCCCCTGCCCTACGTTTCTGCCGTCCAGTCTCCTTTCACTAGTCGACCAGTATGATGAGCCTTCTTTAAATGATGCCCTCACCAGGGTCCCCAGACCATCTAAAACTTTGAGTGTTGTTGCTCGGCTGGCAAAAAAACGGATGCATTACAATGGTCACCGACGTCTACAGCGACGAATCAGAAGTGGATGTGTCTGTCACTCCTGATGCCAAATCTGCCAGCCACGGAGCTAAAGTAGCCAAAAGACAAGAGAACTGCAACAATTCCACTTCCACATGTGCTTTATGAAGTAGCACTTGAAGAGAAGCTTAATAAAATGTATCTGACTTCCTCTGATCTGGACAAAATGTACACTATGAGCATTTTGAGAAGGACCCATTAAAGGCTCTTATTATTTTGTTTCATATGAAAATAAATTTAATTACTTTGGCAAGAACCTCATGTATCTCATTCATTACAAAATATCAATAAACTATTTAGACCCCAGAAACAGCCCTGACTACCGGAGAGGCACAAAGGCTTGAAACTAAGACATTGATAACGCACCTCACGACACCTAGTAGGCAGTCAAAACATCTGATGTCACCTGGTCAATTACATGAGAGGAGACTGGACGGGAGAGACAGTAGGGCGGGTGAGGTTAGAGGGAGGAGAGAGAAAGAATCTGGCCTGCGCACAGCACAGCGCCGGACGCCAGCAACCGAAGCCCCCTGGTAGGCAAGTTATTCAACGCCCATACTTGGCAGGTTTACCTACCCTGAACTCTCCTGGCGCTCCGGCTAAGGGCGCTGCGCTGCAGTCACTTTCTGTTGCCTCCCGCTGCCCGCACCAAGCGCCCCAGGAAGGCCAGGTACATCGCAAAAGTGAGTAGGACATATCAAAAATTGAGATTTTTTAAAGAAAACAAAAACGTCCAACTTTGAAGCCGCGTAATTTCTAAACGGTTCGTCCTAAAAATCTGGATATGTGCTCATTGGATTCGCTGGTTCTTTCTGTGTAAAATTACTTCCTTTGGTGCCTTATTCTCTTGGAACGTTGGCTATTAACATGGATATTCTTATTCTATCAGCTGCCTGTCTAAATAATTGTTGTCTAAATAATTGTAAAGATGTCATCCCAAACCACTGGCGTAGGTTTTGCAGCCACGAGTTCCTTCTTCTTCTTCCTGGTCCTCTTCTACCGTCGACCTTTCCCTGTAGAATAAGTTGTAGTAGTCGATACTTATTGTTCCTCATAACATGTCCGAAGTACTCTATTTTTCTTCTTTTCACTGTGAATGCCACTTCTTTCATTTTACCCATTCTTCTAAGTACTTCTTCGTTAGTTATATGCTCGATCCATGAGATGCGCAGAATTCTCCGGTATATCCACATTTCGAACGCTTCGAGCTTTTTCATCAAGGTTTCTGTCATGGTCCACGCCCCAACGCCGTACAAAAGGACAGGAAGGATGTAACATCTGACCATTCTTATTTTCAGTTGGAGGCTTAGGTTTCTGCTGACGAAAAATATTTTCATTTTATTGAATACAGTTCTTGCCTTCTCGATTCTGCATCTAATTTCTACGGATTGATCCCAGTTTGCATTTACCATTGATCCCAAGTAAGTGTATCTCTCGACTCGTTCTATAGTTTCTTCATTTAAAGTCAAAACTATAGGTGGCTGGGCGTTTTTGCTGATGGTCATATATTTTGTATTAGAGGTCTTCAGGCTCAGTTCAGTCCATATTCCTCACTCGTTGTATTAATTTTCTCAAGAAGAGTTTGAAGATCCGCTAGGCTACTTGCGAGGATAACAGTATCATCTGCGTATCTGATGTTTTTATGTTTTCGCCGTTCATTTTAATCCCTTCAGGAGAATCTTCGAGTGCCTTTTGAAATATCTTTTCAGATTAGATGTTAAATAAGGTCGGCGAGATGACGCACCCTTGACGTACGCCTCTTTGGATCGTCACCTCTTCTGTTTTGCTGCCGGCTATGTTCAGGTAAGGTAATTGGTTCCAATATAAATTGGGTATAATTCGTATATCTTTGTTGTCAAGGCCTACTTCTTTCATTATTTCTACTAACTTTGTGTGTTTTACTCTGTCAAAAGCCTTCGAAAAATCTACAAAACATGCGTACATATTGCGGTTCACTAACCCTACCGCGTTGCACTAGAACTTGCAATGAAAAGATTGCCTCTCTAGTTCCCACGGCATTTCTAAAGCCAAATTGAGATTCGCTGGTGTATAAGTCACATTTTCTGTATATTCTGTTGTCAATGATTTTGGTGAACACTTTGACGATGTGATTGTTGAGACTAGTGAGTCTGTATTGGTCGCAGGCATTGGCTCGAGGCTTTTCAGGGAGGGTAATGAAAGAAGACATTAACCAGTCAGGAGGTATTTTTCCTGTATCATATAGATGAGATTGAAGATTCCTTCCAGAGATTTGAGGAAATTCGTGTTACTGTCACATAATATTTTTATCAGTTCTACGCGAACTTCATCAGGTCTAGGCGATTTATTGTTTTGCATATTGTGTATAGCTCTCTCAATTTCTTCTTTTGTTATGCGTGGGCATGGTTCAGATTCGTTAATATTGTAATGTTCTCGTCTATCATCTGAGAATGCTGTTTGAATATATTGTTTCCACGTCTTTAGCTTATCTGTCATTTCTGTTATTAGTTTACCATCTGAGTCTACCAGAGTTCATTGGGTGGTTTTCTTCCTGGTATGTGTCATTTCCTTTATCTTTCTGTGTGTATTTAACTGATCATGCATTCTGTCTAGTTCCTCAATATCGTTACATGTCTCTGCCAGCCATTCTTCTTTTGCAGCTTTGATTTCCTTCTTTATTGTCGTGTGTACTGAACGATACTCTTGTTTTTTTTTAAGTATTCGTCTCTGGTCCATTAAGGTCAGGATCTCGTCTGCCATCCATTCCTTCTTCACACGTATCTTTTTTAGGAACTTTTCACTGGTATTTCTAATAACTTGGGCGATTCTGTTCCATTTTTGTAGGGGTTCTTCTGGGGTTGCCACTATTTCTTCTAATCCGATTTGTAGTTCTTCTTTTACTTTCTGTTTAACTGCGTCTTCCCTGTGCCTTCGAATATCTATTTTGGCGGGTTTTAGTTGTTCTTTTTAGTTTTGTTTCAAACTTACAAATCAGTGGATTGTGGTTTGACGCAACGTCTGCACCTGGGTATGCTTTAACGGCTTAGATAGCATTGCGGAATCTTTTGGAGACGGTTATATAGTCAATTTGATTACGGATAATGTGGTCTACTGTATTACCTGGTGCAGCCCACGTATAAAGTCTGCGTGGTGGAAGTTGAAAGAAGGTGTTACAAATTATCAATTTCTGTTCTTTGCAGAATTGTAGGAGTAGTAGTAGCATTCTGTCGTTGTAGGGTATGAAATTTTTGACTGAGGCGTTGATTTCTTTTGCGACCGCTATTCCTACTCCGTTTCTGTGAGTTGGGTTTTCGTTTCCAGAGTAATAAACTATGTGTTCTTGGATTTGGCATGAGCCTGTATTTGGCCAGTGTGTTTCGCTGATTCCAATGATTTTAACGTCTAATTTTATAATTTTTTTGACGACATTGAGGATTTTGCCGTCAGTATATAAGCTTTGCACATTCCATGTGCCGATTTTGAAGCACCCGGTGATTCTTCGCACCCTCTGCCCATCGAAGGGCTGCCGGGGACTAAGGGCCGTATTCTTTCTTTGTCTATCCATGATAACTTTACTAGGCAATATATAATGACTTGCCAGTATAATTTATTTTCAGCTTTATGGCAGTACTGGGGTTCCTGCTGCTCAGCCCCAGGCTATGGTTCGCCCCGAGTATTTGATTTCCTCGGTACCTGCCATATCTGGCAGGCTTTCCCCTATCCACCACCTGGGGAGGCGCCCGATGGGAGATCTAGCAACCCCACACGGGCCTGTATAATCGAAAAGATTTTTTGAACATTTCCCTAAGATTTGGGACTTTTTTTGGCAAATTTTTAGAGTTTTTGGCCAATATTTTTGGAGATATTTGTCGTAAGTCAAATCTGTGGCCATATTCTTGTTTCTTGGTCCATTTTACACTAGGTAACCAATTTTCAGCCACTTAGTACAAAAAACCTCTGCATAATTGAAAATACCCAAATTCAAGTAAATAAGGTGAAAAAAACCAAAAATTGCTACAGTTAGCAAATAAATTTTTGCGGGACCTAATTTTTTGGCTTTTGACTACCCTCTAGATGGGTAACATGCCCACAAAAAAATCAAGCAAATCGGAGGGGGTGGATGCCAAGTGCGGCTCGTCTTAAATTATTTTGCTCATAGCAAACCAAACGTATACTCTTTTCCTGTTCGAAAAAGTTGTCAAATCTTAATTTTCAGCCGTCTATCTTTGGACATCAGAACACTCAGATGTGTCCTCAGCCAGGACAGGACATTCGTTTTCTTTACACACGCCACATTCCTTCTCTTTTATCCAGATAAGCCATTTTTCATTCTTATTGAATGACATTTCCCCGTCCTGTCACAATCTTTCCAAGATCGTTTGGTTAATTTTGTTCTCACTTCAAAATGTTCCAGTTTATTCACGAACGATACCTTTAGCGTCCACGTCTCCACGTTATAAATACAACGGAGCAAATATAACATATTAAATTCAAGGTTTTGTCTTTTCTAGTGTAAATGTTCTTAATATGAACAAGCCTTATGGACCATTTCGTTTATGCCCCTAACCCCCTTGTAGTGGAGAACTCGCACTAAAGCTACATTTTCATAAGGCTCCAATTCACTGGGAATCCATACTCTCTGTCACAGTTCTTCGATGCTATGAGCTATCGAGCTAATATCAGTTAGTGACTTACGATGAGCTCTGTTGAAGGCTTTTTCTTAATCAAGGAACCAAGGAAGGCAACGCAACGATTCTGGAACAAAAGAGCTTTACAAGCCCCCATCCCAGGTCTGAAGCCAAATGGTGTATCCTTAAGGTCTGTTCTACATTTGAAGATTAAGAAATATTGTTAGTGCGTGGCTCATGAAGTCTGCAATTTTCCGAAGAGAAAAAGAGTGTTACCATCAATTGACTTCAACAGCTTTGCTATATTGATTCGTGTATTGCTTTACGAGCACGAAGTATGTTTCAAGCTGGTAAAATCCAATACGCCGTCAGAGAGATGAAGAGAATGAACAATCGACATTTTGGGGATCAGCGAAATGAGATGGCCTAATTCTGGAGAATGACATCGACGACCATTATATCTACTACGCTGGCAATGACGAGGTCAATCACTACAATGGTGTGACGCTCATAGTAAATACAGAAGTACAAAAAACAATAAAATCTGTTGAATCATGTAATAAGGAACAACGTTAGAATGGCCAAAGAAAATTGGCTTAACGAGCAATACTGCGAAATCGAAGTTCTGGAAGCAAAATATGACACTTTCATCATGCACAAAAAAATTAAGAAAGCTGCTGGTGTATACTAACCTCGATAAACTGGCATTCTCTTGGACATGGATGGTTATTAGTAAGAACCAAGTTAGAGGAGGTATTCTGCAGGTGCAGAGCCAGCAGATTGAGCGCGGTCAGTCATACAAATAGCTTGGATGCCAGGTCAACGAGAACTGGGATAATATGCAGGGAGGTTCGTGCCCGAATTGAACAAGCCAGAGCATCATTTGTAAAAATGAAGTCCGTGTTGTGTTGCCAAAGTCTGTTCGTACTCGAGCACTACGTCAGAATTGAGGCGTGGACTCTGATAGAAGCCATGTGTAAAAAGCTGAAAGCTTTCGAAATGTGGACGTATCGACGGATCTTCAAAATATCCTGGATGGACAGAGTGCGCATTGTAGATGTACTTACAAGAATGTCAAAGGATCTCGAAGTCATGCTCACACTTAAAGAACGAAAGTTGGAGTACTTTGGACACATTCTAAGAAACGAAAAATGCGGACTTCTCAATTTAATAGTAGAAGGAAAAATCGAAGGCAAGGGAGGATCCGATCGTCGAAGAATATCGTGGCTGAAGAATTTGCGACAATGGTATATGGTGAGACTACGACAAGTCTCTTTAGAAAAGCGGTCGACAAAATACAGATAGCGCTTATGATTGCCAACGTTCGAAGAGGACAAGGCACTTAAAGAAGACGTATTGCTTTACGAGCTCTTCTTGTTATTCACTATTCCTTGGGGGTAGCTATTCGATATATCAGCCTGATTTCTGCTATGCTATTCAAGATTTAAGACCTCCTCTTGTAACCTTTTCAGCTGATTTAGCAATAATCTCTTCCTTTGAAAACTACCACGTTCAGCATGACTATTTATGCAAACATTAATGATTTAGGTATTTTAAAGATTTTTTGGTTCACACTACGTATGTTGCCTACGTCCAAATAATTATGAGATACAACAGTATGTACATAATATTACTTAAAAAAAATCATATAAAGATAATTCAGACAAACACTATTTAGATATCGATAGAGAGGTGAGATATTTAATCAATTTTTTTCTTCTGAAACTGATGGCCTTGTAGGCTGAGTGCGCCGCGGCGTACGCTAATATTCTACGAAAAACCGTGTAAATACATGGAACTTGATAACGTAAGTAACTGATAAGCCTGGTAAAAACACGCGTGACTGTATATTCACTGGGTAAATACATAATAATTCAATACAATTCGTCGATCGTTAAAATAACGTCGGGCCAAACATTCCTATCTACAATGACGTAACCAGATAATTTTATATGTTTCGCCAACTTTTACTTTTCTGGTTACTACTCAGTATATTTGGCATAACTTTCGGGAATGTTGTCGTAATTAATGGTTTTTGCGACGATATTTCGGGTAAATCTTTCCTTGGGACAACCTGTTTAATATCATAAAATATAATATTAATATATAAAGTATTCTTAAATTTATTTCCCTAAAAACAAAATGTTTTAAAGTAATTTAATCTCGACAAGAAAAATAGGGAAATCCCAGACTATCCAGACCACAACAAAAATGCTCAAACATTTCTTAAAAAAGTTGGGTTTCTAAGATTCAAGTATAGGAAATTAAAAATCCATCATTGTTTGTTAGGACAAGCCCCTAGATAACTTTTGGCAACATCGCTAGAAGGCTTGAATGATCTAGCACATATGCTTTATTAATAAGCAAAAATACTGCATGATAATCATGTGTTGGCAAATTCTTTTTGTGAAGCTACATTTTAGTTGGGACACCCGGACAAAATGTAATTTTCAAATCTTGTAGCTTATAGCTTATCAGATACCGTCAAGCCCAAAAAGGGAATATAGGAATTAGGTCATGCTTTTTTTTAGGTCTTATCGCTAGTCCGTGCCCCGGATGAAGCACAATGATTACGATTATTAACAAGCTTTTACGCATCGTATCTATTTCGAATAATTTTCCAAATATTAACGATTATCTGAATAACTAGAAGCATACCTGCTGCTTGATGGGTGGAATTCTGTCTAAACCTCTCTAGACTATCTAAAATGTATTTCTGTCTTTGTTATTTATGTGATATGATATTAACAAAGGGACACAAACACCGTCAGTGCCGCACCGACATATATAGTAGCATCGATGGGTGCGTGTATAACAGACCGACAGCCGGGGATTAATCAACTATTTATAGTCTAGACAGGATGGCTCAGAACATTTATTTACGCAATTTTAAAACGTGACGATTTGTGATTTTATCACCTATTAACCCAAACTAACCGTATTTAAGAAAGAGAAAACCTATATACTAAGAAACAACGAAAAATGGCTAAATATTTCTCTAAATACTAAGCCATTTCTGCAGATAATTATTATTGAAGTGTTTTTATTGTGCTAGGTTTGTGCTGCGACGTGCAACTATTTATTTTCAAAAATGTTGAAAAAGCCCGGATGTAGCAACTCGTTTTTTGAAAAAGAAAATTTTAAAAAATTGCCCGGCCATATTTTTTTCAGATTTTTTGTTAACTTGCGCCACTTTTCTATCTTTTTGTTTAGTTGCAAATAAGTGTAAAAAAATTTGCATTTGCGCTGACTTGTGCCCTGGATTGTTACTGTCATTTGTCACAATTACCAACACGTCAATTTTTTCGCAGACACTGTTGCCAAATTTATTCCTAAGATGTTTGGTGCAGTTTCATTTCATATTCGTTTCTCTTTCTTTTATTCAGGTGAATGAATGCAAATGCACACTGATCTAGAGATGGCACTATTCGCTTGTACGCATTTGTCAAATATTCATTCCACTTTATTTTATTTTTCAATAACCTCTGGATTTCTAGCCAAATTTCAGGGATGTTTTAAAAGAAAATATTCTAGGCTATTTTCGGGCACTTTTACCCGGTCCACTTAGCATCACTGCATACCGGGTGAGTTGGCGTTGTATATTGTATCACTGTTGCCACCTTTTGACATATATCTCGATTCTAGAGTTTTGAGGTATACAAAGAACAAAAGAATATTTCGAGAGCTTTACATGCACTTGATGCACCACATTTAAGCCGAAAAAAGGCTTCCAAAGTTCGTGTTTTGAGATTAAATTGGGGTAGAACCACTAACTTGCACTACTACTTGCCCTTCAGGTCAAAGGGAAAATGAAATTTTAGCAGCCAAAGTGGGCTTGTTGCAAGGTTGTCAAATATTATATATTAAAACAACAAATTATTTACCGAATGGGGCAGCCAAACATCTTAAGAATAAATTTGGCAACAATGTGTCTTCTGACAAATTGACGTTTTGGCTGTTGTAACAAATGACAGTAACAACTCAGGGCACAACGCAGCACAAATGACGCCCGACAACTAATTAAATCGTATATATTTTTTTAATCGTTGTACTTACACTTTTTTGCGGTTAAACAAAATAAAAGGAAAGCAATAAGTCAACACCAACCGAGCACAACTCAACAGAATAACGAAAATATTGCGAGGCTAACTTTTTTTTGAAAAAAATTGTTCGAAAAATCTAAAATGATGGGGCTAACTTTATGGACATAAGAATTCCAGGGATTTTTTAAAAGAAAATATCCAGAGAATTTTTCTCATTAAATTCTGGCACTTCTTCGCAAGACCACTTGGCCATACTGCACACTGGATGTGTTGGCGTTGTCAGTTGTGCCAGTGTTGCCACTTTGAGGCATATGTATATCACGATCTGAGGTCAATGAAGAATAAAGGTTATTTCGAGGGATTTTTCATTATAATACACATTTTAACGATTCGCTTAATTATTATATATTCGTATCGGATCTAGGGGAAAATGTCTAGATGCTGCAACGCCACTGGTATTTCTACAGCAGGCATCCTCATTTACGTTCATAAAACAATAATAATAGAAAAACAGAATATATTGATTTTTCTTATAATACATAAAATATTGGTGAATATTGGGGATGCAAAATAATAGTAAAATAATGAATGGAAAAATCCAAAATGGCGGGACTAACCCTATGATCATAAGAAATTCAGGGATTTTTTAAAAGAAAATGTCTTAGAGAATTTTCCTCATTAAGTTCTGGCACTTTTTGCCAATCCATCT
>MU184539.1:141586-178934 GCA_016904865.1 Pissodes strobi
AAGGATTTTTGACTCCCAGTTTTAATTTTCATTATAATAATACACATTTTAGCGATTTTTTAAAATCCTGGCAGTTTTACCCCACATTAAATTGCCTACTTACTATATTTTCATATTGGACCTAGGGGAAAATGTCTAGATGTGGCAACACCACTGGTGTTTCTACAGCGGGCCTCCTCATTTATAGTCATAAAATTAACAATAAGATGATAGAATATGATTTTTCTTTTAATTAATAACATATTAACAAAATAATAAACGATAATACAATAAAAAAACGTCTAAAATAAATAATAATATAAAAAAGCTCATGATGGAACTAAGGATACAAAACACCAAATAGGTATATAAAAATGTAAGTAAAAAACATTTTATTGGAAATAAGAGAATAATTTCTCTTGTCGGCGAGACGTTTTGTTTTACTAGGGTGGCATCCCTGTATCACATATAAAACGGACTGAAGACATTGTTGCCGGGTCTAAATTTTTTTTAGTAGATCTATTGATTCCAATTTGACAAATTTGGTTTCGGTATTATGACTAAATCTAATATTGACACGTTGGCTGAATTTTGAGCCATCATATATTGATTAATAAAAAGTCCCATCTGGCAACACTGATTGAAGTATCAGTTTGCAGCCCTACCCAGCCTATACATGTATATACAAAAATTATCTGTGGCATTTAAGTTAAATAAACCTTGTACTGCCTGAAATGATTAATTCTGTCGAAACCGTATTTCCTTGTAATAGACATTATTACACCACAAATTCAGGGAAAAAAAACGAAAGTTATGAATCGGGAATTTTGGCAATAATGTTAACAATATTAGGGCTTATCAGTTTTACGAATCGTTAGTCAGTTCAGCTTATGAAATTCCGCAAAAAAATTGGGGTTTTTCCAGGGGATTTTCGTTATAAAAACTAGTAATAAAATGTACTTACGCAACCATTATGATTTTCTAAGTCGACGCCGGATTTCCTAACCTTTAGGGCGGCGCAATTTCTTTTGACTAGTCCCACGTCGTTTTCTATAACTCCTTCGTGAATGGGCCTAAAAAATAAATGCTTGTAAAAATACATAAAGAAAAAGTGAATCACGTTGCCAACTATTTGTTAAAAATCTTAATTAGAGACTTTATTACATTGAAACTTGGTACCTATTCCAGTGAATATTTTTGATAGGGATTAAATTTTTAATATAAAGTCTTTAACGTATTGAGCCGTAATGTTTAAACAAAAAATAGTACATTTTGAATTCGTAAGGAAAAGCACCGTCGATAAGTCTAATAGCATGTCAATTTTCAGCCAGTACTTATACACAATATGCGGCGAAACACTTCATTTTGCTTTCATACTGCGCCTGCAACTCACTGCAAAGGCAAACGTAAACAAACGAGCTGCTACTAATTATGACAAAATATCGTTCTCTATCCTTCATTAGTATAGCCTCTTGTATAATGCAACAAAGTGAAACAGCGAAATAAACTTCTCGGTAAAATACGCTTGTGACGTCGACCACCATGGTTCCTTGAAAGGAGATCAAATACGCAATGCAAAAAAAGAGTTTTCTATATATTTTTTTCTTCATTGAAACAAAAAGTAGGACAATTATGGCATAGTTTGGTGCATCTTAGAAACAAAGTACATTTAGTTGTACTTGATAAACCTTTGAAGGACAGTAGGAACACGTAGCACTAACAGATGTTAGGAATTAGTTCATTTAAAAATGTAACATCACCTACAACCGTTTCACACCAAATTCTAAAACAACAGTTTATGCTAAAAGATCCTACGAAACTTTAACTGGAGTTCATAAATCTCTTGTGAAGAAACTAATGAATTTACATCATACGATTTAGAGTGGAAATCACTACGCATTAGAATTCATTCATCTGAATAAAAGAAAATGAAACTACACTATAGCAAATATCTGAAGAATAAATTTGGCAACAGTGTCTTCTAAAAAGTTGACGTTTTGGCTATAGTGACAAATGACAGTAACAACTCAGGGCAACACTCAGCACCAAAGACATTTAATAATAAATGTCTTCGCTCAGCACAAATGTCCGATGCATTGCCATGGTTTTTAATGAAATAGGATCATTTGTTTTTAAATTTTATACACTTTTTGCAAATAAACAAAAAAGGCGACGCACGTCAGCACAACAAGAAAGGCTAACTTTATGGACGTGGCATTTGGAAATATTTTGTGCATAATCAAATCAAATTGTCTACGCCCTTGACACATAAAGGGGGTTCACCATCACCAGCCAATCAAAATATCGATAAACGATTTTAATCAAAACAAACAACTGGGAAGCGTAAATAACTAAATTCGCGATGAGATGACCCACTTATTAGCCAAGCCTTAAATATTTATGTGAATCCCTTGAGACGAGGCGTTGGTTTCGATTGGATTTATAACAGTCATGGCAATTGACTTCAATTGAAAAAGGCAAGTTGTGACAAAAACATCTGCGTTTGCAGGAATTATAAAGATTGGGGCTTAAGTGGAAAATACATTTTCCAATTTTAAAAGCAGTTTGATTTTTCAGCAGGACGAATGTACGGAAATCCTAGCACGAACCTCGGCATTTGCAGGTAGAAGTATTAAAAAACGCTGGTGAATCCCACGAATAAATACCAATTAAACAAATGCATTTATTTATAATTAGATGTTTCGTATGTGTTTACGACATTCTGAGGTCATTTTGTATAGTGATTACCCATTAGAAAATAACAGATGCATACTGCGTTTATATGAGAAACGATTTCGATTCGATTCGAACCCATGAAAAAGTAGTATTTTTCCTATCATTGTGTTTATTATATTCGGCCCATAATTTTTAGGATCGTATATACCGAAATAGAAGGATCAAATAGTCAGGAACGTTTAGAGATGATCAAGTTGTTTTCTGTCAATGCTGTCAACGTTGCCGAATTTTCGGTAGGCCTACTGGCGTTTTGGTTATTGTGACAAATGACACTAACAACTCAGGGCACAACTCAGCACAAATGACGCCCGATTCATTGCCACAGTTCTTAATAAAATTGAATATTTATTTTATTTTATTTTTTTCAAATAAACAAAAAAAAAATAAGAGAAATGGCACAAGTCAGCACAGCTCAGCAAAAAAAAAGAAAAATAAAATAACGTAGGGTAACTAACCCTCCCCCCCTCCCCTCCAGCTCACCGGATACTCAAAAATATTCGTTAAAATGGGAAAAAAGTGAAAAAACGTAAAATTGTTCGGAAGTTTAATAAAAATATTATAAAACGAAATAAAAAAATATATATGGAAAAAAAAGTTGAGAAACGCGGTTTTCGGCGAAAAAAGGCGACGGAGTTTAGCTACGAGGTCGGGGATGGCAAAAATGGGAAGAAAATAAATGCTTTATGAAAAAAAAAAAAAAAAATTGAAAAAATTGAAACAAAAAACGTAAAAGAATGCTCGGAAAGTTAATAAAAGTATTATAAAACGAAATAGGATAAAAATACTAAAAAAAAAACAAAACCAAATGAAGTTAATAAAAGTATTATAAAACCAAATAAGAAAAAAATTAATTAAAAAAAAGTAAAAATTGTTCGGAAAGTTAGTTTGGGTTAGTTGGGTTAGAGTTTAGAGTATTATAAAACGAAATAAAGAAAAAAAAATAAAGAAAAAGTTAGAGACACGCGTTTTTCGACGAAAAAAAAGTTGAAAAAAAGGAACAAAAGAATAAAAATGTGTCGAACCGGGGCTAAAAGTTGAGAAAAAAAAACTTAAAAAAATGAAAATTGAATTACTTATATCTATTTCAGAAGTTTCATTTCAAAAAATTAAGGTGTAAAAATCTTTTTTCTTCATTTTAGGTATGCCTTGGGTTGGTTGCACCCCGTAGCAAGCGGAGGGCCATAGCGAAGCGAGAAATTGATCAAGCAATTTGGCAACATCGTTAACATTTGGGCTACAGTTAGTCGTTCCTGTCATAATATCCAAATAATTTGTTGTGTATTTGATTGAGTAGGTAGTGCTCAATTTTTAGATTTACAGTGTTGCCAATCGGCGTTTTATTAATAATTATACCTATATATTTTAGATATATTTTTATATTATTATTATTATTGCACATTCAATATTAATTTAAACAAAAAAACATACTGTTCTATTTCTAGAAATGTTTTTATCGAAATTGGCCCTTGTTCAAAATTTCCTATTACACATTTATCAATTATAATATTTTATGAATTTAAGTGGCGATGTTGCCAACCACGGAAAATCCGGCGACGTTGCCGCATTAACACATATTTCCCTAAATGTGATAGGGAAATGAAACAAGTCGACTATTCTTCGGACGCAATATTAGAGAAATATATATATTCCTAAGATGTTTTGTGATTATTTGTAAATATATTGGGTTTAGTTGATATTTTATGAATGGTTTAGTAATTTTTAATCCGTTTGGGTTAGTTTTGGTTTATTTGGTGGCGTGAGCGCTCTTGATTTTGGACAAAAATCTTATGGTTATACCATGTACTAGTGAATATCAAGAGCGAGTTAGCTTTCTATATATTATTACTTTCTGGGTTAGTTTTAGTCAAGCTTGATTGAGTATTCACACTATCTTCTTATTTTGATGAATTTTATATTCATTTTTGGTTAGTTTGGGTTACCTAATTCTGATTAGTAAGAACCAAGCGCGCGTTAGTTATGGTTATAGATATCTGAGGGTCTGACGTAACCGCTCTCTATAGTTTTATAGAAAATATCGTAACTGCTCTGGAGAATGGCAAGTACTCCCTTGGAATGTTTCTGGATTTGTCGAAGGCTTTCGATTGTTCAGATCACCGAATCCTCCTGGAAAAGTTGGAGGAGTGTGGAATTAGGGGTTCTGGTTTGTCTTGGATTGGATCCTATCTGTCAGGGAGAACACAGAGGGTTGGGATTGAAAAAAAAGGGGGGAAAATATCTCTCAGACGTGGGTTATCCAACATGGGGAGTGCCCCAGGGCAGTGTTATGGGTCCACTACTTTTTATATTTTTTATAAATGATATAGCATCAGAGATTCTGGACAGCAACACCTCTTTGGTGAACTTTGCGGATGATACAAACCTACTTGTCTTGGTGAATACTTGTCTGAGATCCTTGGTTTATCCAGTGATCAGTTGGAAGCTGCTCAGGAATGGTTCCTTAAAAATCGTCTGTCACTAAATAAGGATAAGACAAACTTTGTGTGTTTGAGGACAAAACAGAAAACCATGGTTTTCCAACAGAGGTCTGGTGATGTCACCCTATCCACTAGCACCAAATTCTTGGGGTTGCATATAGAGCAGAATCTGGATTGGGTTGAGCAAGTGTCCAGTATATGTACTAGAGTAAACTCTGCCTGTTACTCATTTAGGATAATGTCTAGGTATTTAAATTCTGCAAACCTAAGAATTGTTTACTTCTCTAACTATCACTCCCTGCTTATGTTTGGAGTAATGTTTTGGGGAGGGAGTATCAATGCCAACATGATATTTATTACTCAAAAAAAGAGTAACCAGAATCCTTTTATCCCTTGGGTACAGAGAAAGCTGTAGAGGAAGGTTCAAATATTTAAACATTTTGACGCTTTCAGGGGTGTATATCTGTGAGTGTCTTATATCTCTTTGCAAAAACTTGAAGCCAATGAAAACCACTTTTTCGAACATTTAGTAAAGCACCGAGATAAATTAAGCTGTGATGATCGGTAGGCTTAAACATCTTATTTATCAAAAAAAAAATAATAGTCATTGCATTATTATCTCAATTTCCTTCCATTGTTTGTCAAAGTATGAGCTATATTTAAAAATGATGTTCCTAGGCCTGGTACTTACCTAAAAATATTTTTTTTAATCAGATATTGTAATGATAAAGATTTATCCAGAGATGTAATATTAGGTAATTCGATGCAAGCTCATAATAGGTTATTTTGAGTTAGTTTGAAAAAGATATCTATGAGGTGTTTCTAAATTGCTGTGCAACACCTCGGAGGCTATTTGGCACAGCGAAATAATGGCAGTGACTACTTAAGCTGATTAAGTTTCATCCTGATTAAAATAGATTTCGATGATTCGCTGCTAGGGGGTACTTCACGTAGAACCAAAAATGTATTTTTGCCCTAACTCTTGCGCTTTAGTATATAATGCAAAAACTGATAAGCATTTTAAAGATAATTGATATAAATCGCTAAACTTAATTGTTTCGTTGCAAATCTAGTTTAAATTATTCAGTACCTGAATTTATCATTATATGGTTTAGCACCATTATTTTGCCAAATTACCTCTTCAAGGTTAATGAAGCAGTTAAGAAACACCATAAGGCTATTGGACAGTAAGGAGCAAGTTTAACTTATATTATGGCATTTGTTATGGTAATTCTGACAAATGTTTCAACAATTATTAGCCCTTCTCTCTCTCAGTAAATCTCATTCAGTAAACCTCATGACAAAACCTAATTTAAAATACGGGGAGGCCTCACGTTTCACAGCATTTCAGGCATTACGCATCAAAAATATTAGCACCTAATTCTTACAATGCAAAAAATAACAGAAAGGTAGAATCCTCAAAATGCAGTGACCATTCGATCATTCAGTGACCTACATAATTTGGTTTACTCGAGACTGTTGTCACACAACACGCAAGCCGTAGGTACCATTTAAATTTTTCTGAATGTCGAATCGAACCTGTGCATACTGTTTACAAATTGACCTCTTGAACATCACTGGAACTCACTTTACTTTCCTTCTAAATTCGCATTTATTTAAAAAATGCTTTTTTAATTACGAAGTGTCTTATTTAGGCAGGCACGTACATAATTTTGTTTAAATTTTTTTAACAAAATACCTAGAAAACTGACCCAGAAACAAACAAAGAAATACTTACAAATTCCCGGCAGCATTGTATATCAGACATTCCCGTAAGTCCTTAAAGAATATCAACTGTTTCTTCATTGCATTTTCATTCTCTTGCTTAGCACTTATAGTATGGCTGGGTTCGACTACCTTGTCCATAGTGTCCATGCTTTCTATTTTCATAGGTCTGTCCATAGTGGGACCTACACCTAAGCTTACATCAGTTAGAACGGGCGATTCCATGCTCATTTCCAATATATTATCTAAATCCATAAAGTCCAAAAAATCTAAATTTTTTTGACAATCACGCCGAATATCTGTCTGAACCATTTGGTCAGTAAATGTCTTTTCCTTGTCACATTCATCAGTTTGAACCCCAATTTCAACCACCACTTCCTTTTTCATTGGAGTATTTATAATTTCAAGGACCACTTCCTTTTTCATTATATTGTTTTCAATTTTTTTCATAGACAAATTCAAGGCCTGCATTTTAACCTGATTCAGGACCTTCAAAGTTTTTTTACTAAGCAGTTTTTCCCGCTGATTCGCGACTGGCGGCAAAGGCAGCAGATAATCAATGTCAGAATTATTGAAATACTGTATACATCTGTTACCTTGCTGATGTAGTTGAACAGGCGTAATTCTGGGATTCACAAAGATATCAGAGGTAGAGAGTGGACTGGTGTCAGTGTGAATGACTTGATTACTAGAAGTGTGTTTTGGTAATGCAGTTGTTATCAGTTTGATTTTTTTCATGCCATGAATTCTAATAGGCTTATCTTTGTTAGTTGTTTGGAGCTTATCAGCTGATATAGGTTTAACCAATCCTAATGTTTCTTTGTTTATTTGCCTCACGTTGTTGATAACACGTACTTGAAGCGGGCTTTTTAAATCGCCCCCTATTTTTACCATTTGATGTTTCAACATCATTGTACGCTTACGCACTTCGTGAGGGATTTGGCCTTGGGGGACAAGTTTGAGTTTTTGCCCGTTTAAATTTATGAATTTGTCGCCTGTCTCATCGACCTCCATTTTTGAGAGGCTAATAGGAGATAGCTTTTTTATAAATTTAATCTGACCTTTTAGTTGGGGCGTCAAGACTGGTAAATCACTACTAAAACCCAACAATGAATAGTTTTCTCCAGTTATCGTAGTGCTGCTTGTCGTATAGTAACTAAGCTTCTTGTTAAAGTCGCTGCTGACTAAATTCAGATCCATTTTTAACACTGACCACCTTCTAAAAATAATTTATAACCTAAGTATATGAATTGGGTAAGAACGTATTAGCTTAGAATTATCAATAGAAGCATCTTTTTACTTACCAGAAATGTATGAAGGCAACTAGCTTTTAACTATATGTAATGTTCTTTTTAGCATAACGGACACAAGCACAAGTTTTTCACATATAAAACGACTTTTGGGGAAATCCCCATAAGCATTCGGACAGTACAAAAGCGCCATTTGCAGACATACGTTTTGGTGATTTTACAGACGCTGCTTCCAACGTTGCCGGTTACTATGCTATTATAATTTATCGATTAGAGACATATCGTGAAACGAAGATCGGTAAATATTCCACTAAACTATCAACAGAATTACGTCACTCTAATGATCGGCAATAGAATAATACTAATCATTTAATGATTACAAAAAAGAATAGTGAAAAACTGGATCAGTAGCGGCGTTTAGCCATCTTTTCCTCGATTTGCTTTGGTATTTTGACATGCACGTGATTTGACTTTGCTATTTAAATAGACAGATCACGTGGCTATCACAAATTTACAGAGCAAATCTAGGTAAAATATAAAGTTATTAAACGCCACCAAATGGGGGTACCTAATCGTAAAGTGAAGGTATCATTTTATAGTCTTTTATTATAAAATGAAGGTATGTAAGAAATGGTTTAATTTTATTTCTTACGTGTTACGTTTTACGTTATTTTTACAGATTCCTCTGATCTCGTATAACCTCGAGCATAATCGCCATTTAGAAGCTGCGGCTGGCGTATATTATATAATTTGCTTTCTGTTTTGATAGTCTATTTCATTGTTTGTGAGGCATGTACTGGCTCTATCCCAAACAAATCTCAAATTTATAACATAACGAAATACTTAAAACTATTATTACTTACGTCATAAAGACACCTTAACGTTACGCAACTCTGAGCGCGCCTTTAACCTTCTAACGTTATGGCCGCATCAAAAAAAGGAGGGTGTAAGTACTTTTGCTTAATGCATTAAACCTATAGTTTTGGGAGAAGGCAGAAAGCATATTATATCCCACTTTCCTTTATCTCATTATAATAATAGCGCACAACGTACGGCTAGTTAATTTCAGTGCGGGTGCAGGGTATGTCTAATCATGAACTTTCCGAAATCTGGCAATGCCGCAGGTTCAATAACATGGGGTTTATTAAATAGAAAGTGAAAATATTAGAAAGAGATAAACACACTTAATTCGGAGCAAGGTCGGTACACGGATATTACAGCGGTCTTGGTACAGGCAGCGCCAATAAAAGCAAAACGGAGGAAGCTGGCGTGATGTACAGGCTTACACGAAGGATCGCTCGCTCCAATCAGAGAGCTTGATTTTTGTGCTAATTATTTTGGAAATTTTGTTTGATGCTTGAAACAGTTTAATCTCGTTCAGCATTTCTTCTACTAGTTTACTCTGTTTAATAAATTTAAATATTATTTAATTGTCTTAATTTTTCGATTAGTCTATTCGGACCAATAGGAGGAAAGAACGTTCCTTCCGCTAGACGCTCGTTCAAGAAGCAGCTGCGATTACAGGCACCTTTTCGGAACGACGGCAATCATGAATGAGATGGTGAGATGGCGCATGGCGCGTGCATACAGAGTTTTAAAAAACATATTTCCTGGGCTTGTAAGGATCGGTTTTCAGCACCGATTAGAAGTCGAAGTTGATTCAAATTTATTCCGGAAATATTTTATAACTCAGATAAATAATTGAATTTTTATGTTCTTATAATATAGGAACTAGAGATTAGACAAATAAATCCAGCAACGCTGCGAGAGAGTCTACTTGGTGGATATGAATACTAACGTCTAGCCGCTAGCCGCTGACGGTAACTGACTATCCATATGTATTATCCTTAGACAAGGAAAGAAGAGGACAGATAACATGGAAAAAAGCCTGTTACCAGCTGCTACACAAATTAGGGTAACTTCAATAAATTAATTGAAATTATAAGTAATAAATAATAATTAATAAGTTAAAGTAATTTTCAGTCGTAAAATAATATCGCCACTTTCTAGGTACAGTATGAAATAGTTATTTATGCAACAAGTGTGTAAAGTGAATCTTTTTTTATGAATGGGAATATTGTCAGGCGAATGCGATAATCCCATGAATAAAAAAAGGGTACTTTACACATGAGTAGCATACAAAATTTTTTCTACTATCGAAAAATATATGAAAAAAATAAAAATAATGTTATATTACTTTACGCACTAGTGCGTAAAATAAATTATTTTACGCACTAGTGCGTAAAATATATTATTTTACGCACTGCCCTAAACGTCAAAAAATATGTCAATAAACGTCAAAAAATATGTCAGCTTTACTTTACGCACTAGTGCGTAAAATACCTTACTTTACGCACTGCACATTAAAAAGCCCTATTTTACGAATCTTAGAGAGTGCGTAAAGTGAGTATTTTACGCACGGTAGTAGAAAAAATATATTACCTACGTCTCTGTTGAATGACTCTCCTTTATGGCTTTATTGATTTTTCGATGACTGAAAATATCCAAGATCGGGTATCAAATTACTCTCGATAATTAAATAAACATCCCTACAATGATATACTCAGAGGTAACACAATGTGTACATTATGCATTATTATTAAAACAAGAAATATGCAAATAAACTACAAGGTCAGCAGATAATAATTTCCTGTGAAATGAAATTCCTGGCTCCTTCTTCTCACTTCAACTCTTGCAACCATATGCCGAATAATTTACCATTATGAATCTTAGTTTTTATCTCTTTCTGTTAAAAAACTCACAAAATAACTACAAAATAGCACCGCCACAACAATAGATGTGTTTGCCACATAAATAATGGCCGCCGCTCTGAAAAGGCTTCAATTTCAATACATTCGCTTAATGTCATGCGCGGTATCCTTACTCTTACCTAATCTAAGGTATTATCATTGTCTTTTAAACAATAGTATTATTATGGAGTTGCATGGCCCTCCGCTCGCTTCGCTCGCTACGGGGCTCGATCAGCAATAACTGACCAAGTGCTATCCAAAACCAACCTAAACTAACCCAAAATTAAGAAAAAAGGTAAATTAATAAAAAAAACTTTAATTCTTAATTTTGGGTTAGTTTGAGTTAGCCTTGGGTTAGTTTTGGTTAGCACATGGTCAGTGCTTGTTGATTGAGCCCTCGTAGCGAGCGAAGCGAGCGGAGGGCCATGCAAAAACCATAATAATACCATATGGATAGTCAGTTACCGTCAGCGGCTAGACGTTAGTGATCTGAATCAGAAATGATAAACTAGAGAAAGATGGGGATCACTTCCGGTCTTGCCGTCGTAGTATGAACACGTTGGAAACGAATTACAGAATTCGGCACGGGTAGTGGAAGCTTTTTGCTTTGAAAACGTGTTCAAATCCTTCGGGGGGAGTCTGGAAAGTCGTGCCGGCTAGACAGTGTAAGGGGTGGGTCGCGTAGTGGAGGTTAATTCCTACTAAGACTCCAGGAATATTTCCATACGCGGTAGCGTGGCCTGTGGGCGGACGGGTTATATCCTGCGGGGATTTGGAGTCTCTGACAGAAAGTGGTTATACCTGCAGTGTGCGAAGCCTCCTTACATAGGAACTCAGTCGTGCATTTCAGTAGCTTACATTTGCGCAAAAGTCGGGAATCGCCAGGGGCTCAGGCCCGTCTTACTGGAGGTTCCCTCCGAATACAAGGCCCTTCAAACTGGATTAACGGGTAACACAAGCAGAAGGGTAGCTCTGCCTCTGTCTAAGAGCCGGACGAAGACTGAGCTGACAGTTGCCAAAATATTAGTAACGTTTGAAATATAAGATTTGTTCAAATTTATCGGTGTCTGACGTCACACAGCAGCCATGTTGATTTATCTAAAATGTCTCCTGAGGCGCTATTTTTAAAATAAATATCAAGTTGTGACCCTTCGTTGGAAAGGAAATTTCACGGAGAATCTGAATATAGTATCATATACTATACTAGGGTGTTGTTTAAAATAAAATGTTGGAATCACTTTCGTTGAAACCGAAAGTGTGACAATATTCGAAAGTTGGGATTTTTCATAATAACACTTTCATGCCCATCCGGTATATCATATAACGTAAATTAATTATTTTAAAACAAATTTGGAAAAAATCTGCCACTAGAAAATATCGGGAGATTCCAACATCATTATCGCATATAATAATATTTGGTCTAGATATAATTTTTACAGGATCGGTGGCACCAAGTCTAATTAATCATTAGGTCTGTCCGTGAGTTTTAACATTGCGTTGATTATTCGATTGATAATTTCTGACTATTTAATACACAATTAAGAGCAAAAATAAACAAACATTAATAATTTCAAAAACAAGCCATGTTTGAAGTGACTTCTTTTCCTTACATATAAAATTTGTTATTATCAGAGAGAAGGCTCTGTTATTATCTTAATATGGTGTCTAATTCTGATGAACCGGAAATATTATATCATATTTGGCATTTTGTGCAATACATAAATAAGGAAAAAAAGAATCATTACCGTTTTAAGATCCTTTACAGGCGTAGATGACTATATCAAAATCGGCCTCTCCTATTGGTCGATCCGCATGGCCCTCCGCTCGCTTCGCTCGCTACAGGGGCTCAAGAAAAGGAAACTAACCAGGTGCTAACCCAAACTAACCCAAGACATACCCAAAATCAAGAAAAAAACCGTTTAGAAACATAATCTTAAAAAAATAATAATAAAAAAAGCAACGCGGGGTTTGAACCCGTGCCGTCCATGTGAGACTCAACTATCTAAACCTCTCGATCACGAGAGCTCTTGCGACAAATTGATTGCATCACGAAGACATATTGTAATACGAGATGGATCGACCAATAGGAGAGGCCGATTTTGATATAGTCGTCTACGTCTGTAAAGGATCTTGCGAATCGCTAGAAGAGTGTGTTAATTTCTTAGATTACTTGTCTAAGGTTAATTTCTTAGATTAGGTTTCTCTCTTTCCTTGTCTAAGGTTAATTTGAAGCCACAGTTTAATGTATATCTAAGAAGAATATTGAGGATATAGTAGTAGTAGTACCTTAGATTAGGTAAGAGTAAGGATACCGCGCATGACATTAAGCCAATGTACTGAAATTGAAGCCTTTTCAGAGCGGCGGCCATTATTTATTTGGCAAACACATCTATTGTTGTGGCGGTGCTATTTTGCAGTTATTTTGTGAGTTTTTGAACAAAGAGAGATAAAAACTAAGATTCATAATGGTAAATTGTTCGACATATGGTTGCAAGAGTCGAAGTGAGAAGAAGGAGCCTGGAATTTCATTTCACAGGTAATTATTGTCTGCTGACCTTGTAGTTTATTTGCATATTTGCATAATGTACACATTGTGTTACCTCTGAGTATATCATGGTAGGGATGTTTGTTTAATTATCGGGAGTAATTTGATACCCGATCTTGGATATTTTCAGTCATCAAATAATCAACAAAGCCATAAATCTTCTTCAAGGAGAGTCATTCAACAGAGGCGTAGGTAATATATTTTTCATACTCTACCTATAAAATGGCTATATTATTTTTCGACTGAAAATTACTTTCTTATTAATTATTATTTATTACTTATAATTTCAATTAATTTATTGAAGTTACCCAGTAATTTATGTGGCAGCTGGTAACAGGCTTTTCCCATGTTATCTGTCCTCTTCTTTCCTTGTCTAATAAGAGTAGTACGACTCGCTGTTGGCCTCTGCGAGAGCAATTCAGCCAGTAAAGACCCCTGTCCGGGCTTAGCAAGAGCTGGAGCGACCCTTCCAGATTGGTTACACCCTGGTGGACAGAGATACTATTTTTAGAACCTCCAGTATGTCGAGTATATACTCTTGGCGGCTCCAACTTGTACATGCACGGCTTGTTTTAAGGTTCGAACACCACCAGCTGGACGTTCACAAACATTTAAATCTTGTACATGCACGGGGCTCAAACCTCCGGCTGGACGTACGATTCTTCCTGGAGGAATCAAAACAGTCCCCGAACGCTCACCACGCGCCCCCCAAACTGAGCATATACATGAAGTTGAAGACAAAAGAACCGATACTCGACCGAGAACGAACCGGAAGTCATATTGAGGTTATAAAAACAAATTTACTGTTACGCATGCGCGACAGTATCGAGGGCCAAATTATATTAAAGTAAGTCTGGAAATCGAACAAATCGAAGGCACGTGTCACGGTTTGTTCGACCAGTGGGACAAGCCTCGTAAGGTAAAGATTTTTCACTCGATTAGTGAATGATGTTATCAGGACACAAATCGTTCAGTGTGAACGAGGCCTAACTAATCTTGAAGCCCGCTATAACAATATTTAGACGTAAAGTTGCCGTTCGACGACGCAGATGTTTTTTTTGGAAGTATCCGCCCTAGTCCTCCCGCCTGACCACTCCTGGGTATTATTGTTGTCTCTGTCTTTATGGTCCAGGGTATTGCTTTCAGCGAGCCTCGTTGCTTAATGATTAAATGCTACGTTTCAATAAGAATCGAAAAATCCGAGACGACATCGGCAGTTCTCTCAAGGTTGGTAGAGGATACTACCATCAATAACTTCTCGGATCGACGCGTGACGTCATCTGTTGAAAGCCGACAGGTGAGAACATAGGAATGGCACGGTTTTTGTCGATTTGCTCGGCCATTTTTCAAGATAGAGGTATAAACCCGGGGATATTTATGATGAGGAAGAATGGGTCTTTTTAAAAACCTAATAATATACAGGGTGTTCAATTGAAAGAGACACTTTGGAGGGCCTTTGGCCTAATGTTCCTTTGAAATTAAGTGATGAGAATGCAGTTATCTGAATTGCTAGGTATAAGTATCTAATATTAAATAAAAAAATTAAAGCAGCTAAATGACAAATGTTTGAGCAATAATTACACTAAAGTGAACAAAACAGTTTCGAAATCTAGTACAAATAAGCTCCACGTACATACATACAGAGAGTGGTCCGATTTATAAGCGGGAGGCTTGAAAAGCGTATTTAGCAGTTAAAAATAAGGCAAAAAGTATATATATACTTATGTCAGAAAATGAATAGTTTTTACGATACAGGGTGTTTAAAGTTTTGCTTATTAACACCACCAGTTTCCATTAATACCGCCAAAAGGATATTTAAAATAATTATAAAAAAAACCTTTAAAAAAAAACTTAACAACGTCCTGTAATTTGAAAACTATGCATTTGAGGACATAAGTTTATATGAACTTTTTGCCTTATTTTTAAGTGCTATACGCTGCCCGTCATAAATCGGACCACCCTGTATAATTTTAAAACTACGTTGACAATATTAATATAATTTTATGTCTTCTTCTATCCAAATCATCATCACCTCTACTACTTGATTTTTGATCTTGATTTAAATATTGTAACATTCCGATTTAGCAAAAAAATGCTGTATTTTGCGGTAAGAATTATTGAAAAGAGGTCAATACTCATCGGTTAATTTAATTAATTCTAAATGTATTGATTCGATTTGCTGTCAATAAGCTTAAAATTGCCGCATTCCTTAATGTAAATTAACTCTATTCTAAATATAGGTTAACGATATATTTGTATTAGCTTTTATAACACTTTGTGACTATATTTATTTTAGTTGATAAGCGAAGCACAGATCGCTTAGGTTTGATCCAATCACTAAAATGGGATATTATGTTATTAGGATAGCTTTGCTTAATTTATATTACCTTACCGTAGAACGGCCAGCAAACCGGTTTATATTTTTAAGAATTCTTTTAATAAAACCTGCTTTTAGGCTTCATTGGATTCGTCCAATTCATGTTGATACCGCTGAGCGCTGCCTGGCTTGGAATCTCATATTTGTCTTTTGACGCGACCGGTTGAAACTTTTGTAATATTCGATTGGCAGCATTGGGTAGTAGGAATGGGCTATTTTCCATGATTGCTGCTGTCGATTTCGATTTTTAAAATTTTATCACTTCGTTTGGGTACATTTTCTAGTATTTCTTGAACCATTTAATTTCAGCGCATTAATTGTGGCTCCCGCCGTCATTTTACCCTCATAATAAACGAGAACTAAGTCGTTTATTATCTTAGAATTATTCCTTGTTTCGAATCACTCGGCATGCTTCAGCCCATCACTACTTGCTGATCTGACGTAGTTTTTGAGCTCGTGGAAGGAGAAAGGCAAATTGACTGAAACGAATAAGAGTCCTTCTAAGAATACCTTTCGGTGAGAAGAAACGCTTTTTGTTTGAGTGCAGTCATACAGCCTCAACATTTAAAGTATTGTGATTTAATACTACCCTTTCTTTGGGGATAGATCGTGTTGGTTCCTGTTTGTGTTTTGACACGACCGATTTATCGGGATTTAACTACTGCACTAGGTAAGCATTTTCTCTGGAATAAATTTTTTTCTATGGCTTGTGAAGCACGAGGACGCCATGATTTTAATGGCCTTTTTCTTTATTTCCAGAAGCTTCCAAGCTCTCCCTACTAAACCGAGACCGCCGATTCTCTAGCAACCCTCACACATTAGCGAGATAATTATTGCTTCAGTTTTTTTTGTCTAAATTAACGATTTATTTGCCTTATCTGTGTTAACTTTTTTTTGTACATTGTCCACCATTTGCATTCTATGGGTTATCTTATCTACTCCATTTTATCAAATCTGAATTTTTATTTTAATGTGACTTTAGTTTTGATCATATGGGGAAGTTTATGTTTTCTTTTAGGGGTGATTCATACCTATCTTTTTTATATTCAAGTTGTCTGCACCTTAGTATTTCTTTTATTTGCTGATGGTCATTGAAAATCCATTGATAATTTTTGGGGGTTTTGTTTTATAAAGAAAATATATTTATGCAAGGGGAGGCTATAGTTTTTTTTTTATTAAAGTAAGGGGGCATTGTCTAATGCGTATTCGGTTATTTCAGGGTTCTACTACCGGGCTACCCCGCTGCAATTCAATTACCGGGCTGCGAGTTCTAGTACCGGGCTGCCAGTTCAATTACCAGGCTACAACTTCCATTACTGGTCTACCAGTTCGATTACCGGGATACACTAGAGTCGATCTCATTTCCGGGCTACAGGTTCTCGGCTAGTTCTACCCTCGGGGCCAGTGCCATAGCAATATCCACAGGTGCCCGGCGCCTCTACCAGAGTTCGACGGATCTAAGTGGTATCGTACAGAAGCTTAAGATTATTCATTTTTTTTTTCTGTCCTACTGATATAATCGTTCTTATTCCTTTAACATAATTCAATCATTGACCGCCAAGCTCTAAGATAGCTCTCATTAATTTTATTTTTCATTTATTCACTTGTTTATCTGACCGATTAATATAATCGCTCTGAATTTTCTCCTTTTTTAATATAAATCAAGCATTGACAGTCGGGCTTTAAGACAGTTTCATTAATTTTATTATTTTCATTCATTTATTGGGTACATTGATTTAATTATTGTGGCCATTTAACATTACCTATTATTATTGCTACATGTATAATTGGTGCAGCAACCAGCACGCATACATACATGTAATTAGCTTAGGTAAAATCAAAGTGATCACTTCGGATTGAAGTGTTTAGCGCATTTAGTTGTAAGGCATACAGTACCGAGTGTTAACAACAGAATTGGTCTCCGTACAATCTCCATATTGTACTCTATTTATCAATTACTTTAATAGTCATTTGACATTCCTTTATCTTTTAAACTGCAAATTTCACTGTAGGATTGTTGCTGTGTTTAAAAAAAGAACTTAGTAGCAAATATATTGTTCCTTAAATTTTAGATTGTGTTTTCTTTATAAGGTTAGGGATTGAGTTTCTTTGTTTGATAAGCTTGCCTAGCAATCCCGTACAACACCAGCGGAGCTTTTTCAGTTTAGTTGGGAAAAACTGGTGGCGCTCTACGACCTCACTACCGGTCCGGGCATTGTAACACGATTCTCCGGTGCTAGGTTTGTTTTTAAATAGAATCTTTACTTTTAACTTCAATAAGAAAAACGTGTTGCAATATTTTATTCCGACAAAAGCCCATTTTCTTACAAACCCTCTGATTAATTCAAGAGTTTATCGTGTAATGGCACTAAACAAACTGTCAACTCTACTGATCTAGTCTGTAAAAGTGCTCTATCCACACAAAAATGTTTTCTAAACCTAAATGACTAGTTTCCAAAACTTTATAGTCCGCTACACTACTACATACCTACACAAAATGTTTATTGAAAACTCATAACACTCCTCAAGAACAGAAAATTAACGAAATAATGTTGATACGACGGAAAATAAATACAGATCAAGCGGCAAATGCTGCTTCTACTTCCGATCGATGTCAACAACTGAGGTCACGGTTTTCCCAGAAGCATTTCGAGAAAGCCCGGATGCGATATTTCATTTCGTAGTGCACTTGTTAATGCATGCGATTTAAAGACCTGCAATTGGCAAGTATATGGCCCCAACTGAAAGCTCATCCTAGAGATATCAATATTATCCAGGTATACGCCCCCACATCAGAAAGTCATGAAAATGACATATGTAAGGTCTACTCTGAAATCAAACAGTTGTTGAAGTTGACAAAAAAGAATGAAGTTAATAATATTTTGGGGGATTTTTGCCAAGGTAGGAGAGGGGAGAGTCGGTGACATAATTGGAGATTGGGGTCTGGGTGAAAGAGATGAAAAAGGAAATCGTTTAGTAGAATTCTGCCAAGAAGAAAATCTTGTTGCGGCAAATACGTGGTTTAAGTTGCCGAAGCGAAGGCTGTACACCTGGAAGTTCCCTGTAGACACCAAAGCGAACATAATTAGATATCAAATTGATTACATATTATAATTAATAAACGTTACCGAAATGGTATAAGGGATGTGAAAACATACCCTGGAGCTGATGTCGGATCCGATCACAACCCTGTCATGGGAACAATATGCATAAGACTAAAGAAAATCAGGCATCATATTCAACGTAGACCCGATTTTGAAAAACTGAAGAATCCAGAAATCTGTAGAGAAATAACTGAACAACTAAATGTAACAATTAAACAAACAACACCGCAACAAGAACAATCAATCGAAGAATCATCGAATTTCTTAGAGCACACAATTAACCAAATACAAACAGAAAAACTTAATAAAGAAACAGCAGCAGGAACGAAACCATGAATGAACAATGAAATTCTAAACCTAATGGAATCCCGAAGGAAATATAAGAACATAAACATCGACAAATATAAAGAAACCCAAACCAACATTCAAAAATTAATCAGACACGCAAAAGAAAAATGGTCGAATGATCGATGCCAAGAATTAGAAGAACTACAGGAGAAGCACGATCAGTTTAATGCATACAAAAAAGTTAAGGAAGTCACAGGAACAAGAAAGAAAGCGCTGCAGACCAACTTCCTTAAAACAGGAAATAACGAAATAATTACAGGCCAGGAAGAAATAAAAGAAGAATGGTCAAGATATATTCGAGAATTGTTTGACGACGAAAGGGCAGAACCGGAACTAGAACATGACAATGAATCGATTACCATCAGAAGTAAACACAGCAATAAAATCAGCTAAATGTGGAAAAGCTGCAGGACCAGACAATGTATATACAGAAATGTTAAAATTGCTAGATCAAGAAAATCTCCAACGACTCACCAACCTCTTTAATAAAATCTACAGCTCAGGAATTTACCCCCATGACTGGCTCAAGTCAGTGTTCATACTAATTCTCAAAAAAAAATGTATCAAGAAAGTGCTCCGATTTTAGATTAATTAGCTTAATGAGCCATACTCTGAAAATTATGTTAAAAATATTACATCGACGTATTTACCTGAAATGCGAACAAAATATAAGTCCCGAACAATATGGATTTAGATTAGGGCTTGGCACTAGAGAAGCGCTTTTCGGATTGAAAGTATTACTCGAAAAATGTAGAGATCAAAGAATGGACGTGTATCTTTGCTTCATTGATTAAGAAAAGGCGTTCGATCGCATCAAACATTCAACACTGTTTCATCTACTCCAAAAGCAGGGCCTAGATTACGAAGACATTAAACTTATAAAAAACTTATATTGGGAACAGAGAGGCTATGTTCGGTTTGGAGACACCGTATCGTCAGAAACACCAATAAGACGAGGAGTGCGACAGGGATGTACTCTCTCACTTCTCTTATTTAACATGTACTCCGAGTATATATTTCAGTATTTCAGCAAGCGTTGGAGAACAGTGAAACCGGCATAAGGGTAAACGGTAAAAACCGGGGTTCAATTCCTGTCGGTTTTTAATTTTTTTTAAGATTATATTTAAAAAAGGTATTTTTTCCTTCATTTTGGGCATGCCTTGGGTTAGTTTTGGCTAGTTCCTGTTCTTTGAGCCCCCGTAGCGAGCGAAGCAAGCGGAGGCTCATGCGTGAAGTGAAATAACACATTCGGCTGATTTGGTGCGGCGCTAGGTCTAGCTTGAATGTCTTCACGATTCAGTCAGTTGTTTCCAACGAGTCTAGTGGTCTAGCGGTTTATCTTGGGCGACTTCAATAGCCATAGCACTACATGGGCTACGCGGAGACGGACAGCAACGGCAGTCTTGTTCAGGAGTGGGCGGATGCTAATAACCTTGCGTTGATCCACGACCCTAAACTGCCACCATCGTTCCACAGTAAAGTATGGAAGTGAGCTACAAACCCAGATGTGTGCTTCACTGGCACTAACCTTGAGGCTAGATGCACCAAGATAGTTTACGACCCTCTCCCCAAGACACAGCATAGAACTGTCGGCATAAACGTCTACGCAGATATAAGACTACAAACGATACCTTTCAGAAAGCGTTTCAATTTCCGGAAGGCAAACTGGGCTGACTTCGCTAGGGCTCTGGATGACGCCGTGGATGGGCTGGAACCTGTTCCCGAGAACTACGAGCGGTTTGTTGAGATAGTTAAGAATATTTCCAGAAAAACAATCCCCCAGGGGAAGCAGACAACAATACATGCCAGGCCTATCCGCGAAATCTAAGAGTCTTCTAGACCAATACACAGAAATGTAGGAAAAGGACCTGTTCAGCAACGAAACGATGGAAGCAGCAGACCTACTCATCAAAGAGCTAAGCCGCTCCCGGCAAGAGAAATGGATCGAGACAATCGAAAAGCTGGACATGACTCACAGTAGTAAGATAGCGTGGAACATGGTCAAGAAACTCGATGCTGACCCAATAGAACATTTAAACAAGCTAGTAATGTCACAGCCGATCAGATTGCCCATCAATTACTGCTTAACGGAAAAACTGATACCAAACATAGAGTAAGTAAAATGAACAGAAATCTAGAAAGCGAGGCCCCACTTGTCATCAATAGCCTCAAAAATGGGAAGGCTGCCGGAGTGGATGACATGTGCACAGAGCAGATTAAACAATTTGGGAATAAAACAAAACAGTGGATCCTCATGCTAGTGAATATCTGCTGCCTGACCAAACAAATTCCAAAATCTTGGAAGAAATCAAGGATAATCGCATTATTAAAACCTGGTAAAGACCCTAACGCCGCAAGTAGCTATAGACCCATTTCGCTATTATGCCATTTGTTCAAACTCTATGAACGGCTTATACTCAATAAAATCCAGAATTTTGTAGACCAGAAACTGATTCCACAACAGGGGACGGGATAGGTACTGGCTTTGACAGAACACATCGAGAGGGATTTCGAAGAGGGGAATCAAACCGGAGTTGTCTTTGTGGATCTATCGGCTGCATATTACACCGTAAACCAAAGAACCCTCCTTGCTAAGGTCTATAATACTACTAAGGATTACGAATTAACCAAAGTAATCGAATCTCTTCTACAGAATAGGAGGTACATTCAACATATACCTATACAAACGACCAGCCCACCCCTAATTATACGGAACACTTCCTCTATGCCGATGACTTGGCCATCGCGGCCCAGGGGAAACATTTCTCAGTAGTCGAGGAAAAACTACAGAACGCCCTAACACAGATGTCCACCTACTAGAGAACCAACTCCTTGAAACCTAATCCATCTAAGCACCCAGGTGTGTGCCTTTCATTTGAATACAAGAGCAGCCAGGAGGGAACTACATATACAATGGGACGGGATCGCCATAGAACATACATCCCGCCCGAGATACCTAGGGGAAACACTGGATAGATCTTCAACTTATAAATTCCACTGTCAAAAGACCCGACAAAAGGTATCGACCAGGAACCAACTCCTGAAGAAACTAACGGGAAGCAAATGGAGCTAACCCTCACGTGATCAGATCTACAGCTGAAGCACTATGTTTCTCAACTGCGGAGTACGCTTGCCCGATATGGAATAGATCCTCACATACGAAACATATAAACGTTGCACTTAACGAGAAATGTCGTCTCATAACTGGCTGTATGAGGGCTACACCACTGGGATACCTCTACAAGGCGGCAGGAAGCGAGGCTCCCGCGGCTCGCCGACTAGCGATAGAACATACTGAGAGATTCAAACAAACTTTCGACAACCGCCACCCGTTGTACAATGCTCCGGAACCAATAAGACGACTGAGATCACGAAAGAGTTTCCTGGGTGCAGTCCCTATGGAGCCACCGAATATATATCCTCTACGCCAGGAACCTCCACCAGGATATCATCTGGAATGGAAAAATTGGAAAACTTTGAACCGCCTTAGAATAAGAGTCGCCCTCACAAAGACGAACCTATAGCAAAATGGGGGATTATTGAAGAAATAGACACCAAGTGCGACTGCGGGGAGGTGTGGACTATGGAACACCTATTAACCTGTAGGAAATGCCCAAACTCCTGCTCCCCCGAAGATTTATGGCTTGCCACAGATAATACTTTGGACTTCGCCCGGTATTGGGCCGATAGAATTTGATATAGATTCGGATACGAAAAAGTAAAGTAAAGTAAGTAGCGGTTAGATGCCTGTGCTTGTAATAGGATGCTCCGGGTTCGATTCCCGTCAAGTGACAAGGCTTTTTTTTAAGGTTATGCTTGTAAAAAAAAAAATTCTTCATTTTGGGTATGCCTTGGCTTAGTTTTGTTTGGTTGCGGAGCGAGCGAAGCAAGCGGAGTGTCATGGCTGAAGTGAAATATTATAATACTTCTGACTACAGGATTAAAATTGATATTTATGCAACAAGTGTGTAAAGTGACCCATTTTTTTAGGAATGGGAATACAGACAATCTCATGAATAAAAAAAGGGTAGGTACTTTACACATGAGTAGCACCATTTTTTCCACTACCGAAAAATATATGAAAAAACAGAAATATTATTAAATTACTTTACGCACTAGTGCGTAAATTAATTTATTTTATGCACTGCACTAAATGTCAAAAAATATGTCAGATTTACTTTACCCACTAGTTGCTCACCGAGATTTATTTATTAAAGCTGATTTTAGGAAATTGTCATAGTATTTGAATATCTAGTATCCGGCCGGATATTGAGTTACTATCCGCCTCCCGCCGTCGCCGGCCGGATAGTAAATTTAGACCGGATACCGGAACCGGATAGTTAGCGGATATCCGTTTCAACTCTACGTTGTAGCTCAAAGGCCGGTCGAACAATTCATGATCGGAAGCGTTTCTCCCAGACTACGCCTCCTTGTAAAGAGTACTAATATGGTCATGTTTTGGTTAGCTCTGCCCCCCCCCCCCCCCCTCTACCTTCACTCTCTGGAAGTTTCATTTGCTACACAAAAAAAATGTGCTGAATACACCTAATCAAGTGTCTAACCTTTCCCATAAAAGTAATCGATATCTAATTAAGCACGAATTAACGTATGGTTAGACCTGACTTTAAACAACCGAGCCTAAAGGATATGATGACAATTTTATTCCAGATTGACGTATTATAGAGCGTAGACTATACAAATTTCCGAAAAAAATATTGTTATTCTAATTAAGATATTTTTCATGCGACAGTCCGATACGATGATTTATGCCACATTTAATTACTCTATTAAGAACGGCATAATTTCCACTGTCGAAAAGAACGAAATTTTGTAATTAGTAAATAATATAAATATTTACAGTTCGAGGCGATTACATTTGTTTTGATATGAATCTGTATCAATTACTATAAGCAAATTACGATTTTTAGGCCATAAAATTATAAGATCAAGACCATGTCAAGTATTAACAATATGCAAAATGGGTATTGGGTATTTCATTTATCGTCTTGGAATACGAAGTAATTAGCACACCAGATAATTCCAGTTTTTTTTTCATAGACTAATAATTAATCAATCCAATTATCTGACGTAGCTAATTGAACGCGGCTGAAGATAGTATTACAAAATACATAAAATAATATTTTCCACAACTGCAAATTTATATTTTCCAAATACAGTGAGAGAATTAGATTATTAGACGCCAATACCAGTGAATTCTGTCTACATTTCCTTCAATTTTTTTTTGGGCTCAGACCTCAGACGACTTTCCCATCAATTCACGACACAGAACATTGCTCGTAGTCAAAGGTCAAAACACCCAATTTAAATAGAGCATGGACATTACTAACGTCACGTCCATAAGACGTCCAAATAGTATAATTCATTTTCGGTCAACTCGACGTCCAATGAACTCACTGTGGGGATTTTGTAAGCCATTTTTAATTTATTTTTTTTGCGATTTAAATGAATAGACCCGAAACCATGTTGCCATTATTTTCATTACTTACTCCAAATTTGACAAAGCTAAAAAATCCATGAGGGATGTGGGGAATCGCGCAAGTTTTTGAGGGGAAAACGGTTCAGAGCAGTTGGCAACTCTGCATCTAATAGAAGCCGAAGAGCTACACAGTATGGAGTATGGACATTACTAACGTCATTTGGACGTCGGGATAATTTAGGTTATGTCACCTGCTTTAGATTCGATGAGCTATATCGACAAAACTTGAATTCCATGGTCAAAATAGTAAAGTTACTTTTAGGTCAATTGGACCACCATTATGTCAAATTGTTAAAAGCAATTGGATAACTTCTATTCAGAAAATATCCAAGAGAGATACAGCATGGACATTAATAACGTCAATTGAACGTCACAATAATAACGTGTATTTTAAGTCAACTCGAGGTCCGATTAAGGGAAGTCAAAGGAAGTGCAGCATGAATTCGTATTACTGACGTTAATTGGACGTCAAAATAATAGAAATTAATATTAGTCAACTCTATGCCATAGACATTACTATAGACATAGAATGCTGTTCTTATTCAGGGAACGTCAAAGCGTCCAATGGAAGCCCAAGGAACGATACGACGTCGACATATAAAGTTTGTTTTAGGTCAATGATCTATAATTTGCAATAAAAAGCACTTATTCAGATAATATGAAAACGTCCATGAAAAGTCCAAGTGAAGTATAGCCCATGCAGACATTACTAACGTCAATAAGACGTCGATTTTAAGTCAATTCGACGTCTGATGCTTTTATTCAGGTAATCTCAAAACGTCCGATACTAATTGGACATTAAAATAATAAAATTGATGTTAGATTTTAGGCCCTCTCGATGTCTAGTAAAAGTCCAGCATCGACATTACTAACTAACGTCGACTAGAAGTTAAAGTAATATTTTAGGTTAAGTCCAATCCAATCTATAATTATTCAAAACAATTAGACGAAGTAGAACATCGACAGAGACATACCATATCAGAGTCAGAATGCTCAATGAATGCAGAGTCCAGGGGAAGCACAGCGTGGAGTCGTGGACATTAATAACTTCAATTACATGTCGCAATAATAAGACATTGCCCGTACCTTAGACAAGGAAAGAAGAGGACAGATAACATGGGAAAAAGCCTGTTACCAGCTGCCACATAAATTACTGGGTAACTTCAATAAATTAATTGAAATTAGAAGTAATAAATAATAATTAATAAGTTTAAGTAATTTTCAGTCGAAAAATAATATAGCCATTTTATAGGTAGAGGATGAAAAATATATTACCTACGCCTCTGTTGAATGACTCTCCTTGAAGAAGATTTATGGCTTTATTGATTATTTGATGACTGAAAATATCCAAGATCGGGTATCAAATTACTCTCGATAATTAAATAAACATCCCTACGATGATATACTCAGATGTAACAATTATTACAACAAGAAATATGCAAATAAACTACAAGGTCAGCAGACAATAATTACCTGTGAAATGAAATTCCAGGCTCCTTCTTCTCACTTCGACTCTTGCAACCATATGCCGAACAATTTACCATTATGAATCTTAGTTTTTATCTCTCTTTGTTCAAAAACTCACAAAATAACTGCAAAATAGCACCGCCGCAACAATAGATGTGTTTGCCACATAAATAATGGCCGCCGCTCTGAAAAGTCTTCAATTTCAGTACATTGGCTTAATGTCATGCGCGGTATCCTCACTCTTACCTAATTTAAGGATCAAACATAATAAAATTGAAATTTGACGTTTATGCAACCTTCAGTACCGTAGGGATGGGGATAAGAATCGACACAAATCGATGATATTATGATGAAATATTTAATTACATTACTGAAATCTCTGTTCAAATCACTGATTATTGACATTGTATATTTATGTTTTATGTATATATTTGGAAGACAAGACAGAATAATGAATGCAAGGAAAGCAAAATTGTACTACAAATGAAGGAGAGGTAGTGACGTACTAAAGTGTAATGAATCGTACTGAATCTAATACAATTGTACTAAAAACGGCATCACTGAGTCCAGCATAGGCATTACTAACGTCAACCGGAAATAAAAGTAATATTTTAGGTTAAGTCCAATCTGTATTTGTTTAAAGCAGTTGGACGGAGTAGAACATTGACAGACAAAGACAATATCGGAATCAGACTGCTCAATAAAGTCCAAGGAAAGCACAGCGTGGACATTAATGACGTCAATTACATGTCGCAATAATAATACATTGCCCGTACCGCATTAGAGGGCTTCAGAGTTGCGCGTGCATTACATTGTTGACAAACACCATATTTTTAGGGTCTAGCGAATTGCTGTCAACTAGTCCGTAGCTCGGTGGTTGGACGCTGAGTCTGTAATACGGCGGCCCAGGTTCGATTCCAGTGGAAAGACATTTTATTTTTTATTTTTAATATTATGTGTGAAGGTTTCTTTATTTTGGGCATGCCTTGGGTTAGTTTTGGTTAGCTTCTGTTAGTTGCGCCCCCGTAGCGAGCGAAGCGAGCGGATGGCCATGCGTGAAGTGCAATATTAGACATTTATTTTGTCAACAATGGGATGCGCGCGCAACTCTAAAGCATTCTGATGCGGTAGGAGCAACGTCTTGTGCAATAATAAAACGTATTTTACAGTTAAAAAAAATGTTGTATTTGTACTTAACTCTGTTCCGGAAACAACAGTAAGATATAAACGTGGAACGGGAGTAGTGATCCAGATTATTATAAATCAAAAAAATTAGGATGTTAATCCAATATATAAAGTTGGGTTAAAATCCCATTATCCGGTCTACCTCTTTGAATGCAACCCTGTTTACAATGATCACTTAGAGAGAGTAAAAAGAAGTTTAGGCAGATTAAGAAAGAGAACAATGATCGTAGAACCCAGGTCCCAGATCGCCTTCATTCTAAACCGTAATTTTTCTTATTATATTGCATAATATTGGACAAAATCGCATAATAATTATCGACGAGGACGTGTATAGGCAACTGATTCAACACTTGGAGCTAGCCCTAGCACGGCACCTAATCAGCCCAATGTATTATTTTACTTCACGCATAACTATCCGCTCGCTACGGGGCCTCAGAGAACAGGAACTAACCAAAACTAACCCAAGTCTTGCCCAAAATGAAGAATAAATAATTTTTACAACAAATATAACCTTAGAAAAATTTCAAAAACTGACAGGAATTGAACCCCGGGCCGCCGTATCACAGGCCCAGCATCTAACCACTGAATCACCAGAGCACTTCCAGACAATTCATTCCACCGCAAAGACATCGATAAACTAAAGGCTGATTAGATGCCGTGCTAGGTTTAGCTCTAAATTGATTCAATCAGCTACTTTAGGGCTGGCTGTGATACGTAGCAGGCTTATAATGCTAAAAAGAAGAAGAAAATAGACGAACGAATTTACACTCTAACCTTCTGCTAGAGGTCGAGAACTATCGATAGTTGGCGTCATCGATAGTTTCCAATATGTTACTAATCAACTATCGATTTTTAACTGATTCGTTGCTCTTTCATAAAGTAACGGAAAGCTGCAATATGCAATTTAGTAAGACTTGGAATAAGTTATTTTGACATTGAGCAACTATCGATAGTGAAAACTATCGATAAGGTTGTCGATAGTTCTCGATCTCTAGCTGCTGCACCTGACTTAAGCTTAAACAGCCACGGTCACAAAATATAAATCAGAGGAGGACAACGTTGCCAATTCTCATTTCTCATTACTTTTAATTTAAACGAGTATTATTAACTTCACGCATGGTGCAACCAAACAAAACTAACCCAAATTTAACAAAGAAACAAACATAACCTTAAAATAAATCTTGCCATCTACGGGAATCGAACCCGGGCGCATTTATACATTTCGTAAATGTATATGACACATCGGTGTTGTTATTGGTCAAACCTTAGACAAGGAAAGTACCTAATCTAAGGGTCAAACCATTCAAAATTTGAACTTCTATCCAATCAACGCGCGGGTGCCATAATCGTGTACGGAATGTAATTCGGTGCCATATTCAGTTACGGAATCGGAATGTAATAAATACTTTGACAGTATAAATATATTCCGAAGGCTTCAAAGAGTATGGTAGAAGTTCGGAAAGGATAAGACGTGTCTTTTAAAGACAAGCATCTTCAAACATTCGTTTGTAGTTAGTACTGTTAACTTCACGCAAGGTCCTTCGCTCGCTCTGCTCGCTCCGGGGTGCAATCAAACAAAACTAACCAAAACTAACCAAAACTAACCAAAACTAACCCAAACTACCCCAAATTTAAAAAAAGAAACAAACATAACCTTAAAAAAAATTTAAAAAACGCTTGCCACTGACGGGAATCGAACTCTGAGGCAAACCGAAGCATCGTATCAGAAGCACAGCATCTAACTACTGCCGCCACCAGGCTTGCTAAAATATGATCCACTGAATCGCAAAGACATGCTGCTCAATAAACTGTTATTACATTCCGTAAGTGCATATGGCACCGATTTACATTCCGTACACGCATATGGCACTCGAAGTTTGATTGGTTGAAATTTTAAATCCAACCAATGGGATAGTGCTAAGTGCTGTATACATTTACGGAATGTATAAATGCAACCCGGGCCGCTGCATCACAAACACGGAATCGTATCACTCGACCACTAGGGCTGTTGGAAGCAATTTGCTGAAACGTAAAGACATGATTAATTCTATACGTTTGGTCGACGTTGCCAAGAATTGGCAACGTTGCGCTCCCTCCCAGCTTATTTATATTTTGTGATCGTGGCTGTCGTTCTAATATTTCACTTCACGCGTGTCCCTCCGCTCGCTTCGCTCGCTCCGGGGGCACAACCAAACAAAACTAACTCAATCTAACCTAAGGCAATGCCCAAATGAACTTTGAAAAATATATGAAATAGCACATACGCATGCGTGAAGGCTCACAACTGTGGTAGGTAGACGCGAATCGTTGTTTAGAGTTAAATCTGCACCTGCAGAGCCAGCAATGCTAGTATAGTAGAGTGCAGTAACCGAAACACGTCAAACGTTATTGTGGATGACCCTGTAGATATGTTACTTATTCGCATAATCTTCTATAGAAAACATATTTTTTTAAATCAGATCGAATCTAAATTTAATATTAAACAATTATTGTTTAAAATCCAGGATTATCTCTAAAACGGTGAAAATGCCAATTAAAAGATTAAATTAGCTATTAAATGCTTTATATTTTTAAAACATGGCCGTGGTTATGCATTTTATTGTTTTATTTTTTGAATAGCCTAAACAATATGGTGATAACGATAACACCAAATGGCCGTATTGCATAATAACCATCTCATAATTAGATAATTCGTATTTTATATGTTCTTTTTAATCTGAGATTTGGTGCCAATCCAATTAGGAACTCACTTTAATTACGTAGCGATATGATTAAATTAGGCAAGCCTTTTAGCAACGTTGCCAAAGACACAAGTCGGTTTGATCTAGCAAAGGCGACTTTTTTTTGTTGTATATGCCTGCACTTTTTGGACTTAAGTTTGGGTTTGGGATGTTGGTCAATTTATCGAGAGTCGTGACGCAATGATGATCTAGGATGCTTTATTTGAACTAGTTTTTATCTTTTCTATGAATGCCGAATGTACGACAGGATTCAAGAGATGATACACAAGCAGTGACAGGCACTCTTTTGTTCATTAATTTTATTTAAAATCATCGATGCTTGGATCGATTAAAATGGAATAAAGGTCTTCTTTCCTCTAAGTTTTTCCTCTAAATATATCTAAGGATGCACAAAATACTTCGAAAATCGATGCATCGATATGGCAGAAATATCGATCTTCATTCATCGATGCTGGAAAAATATCACTCTATAGCCTTGAGGCACACAAGTAGTGACATTGTTTCGTTCAGTAATTTCATGTATAATCATCGATGCCTGGAAACATCGATTTTTGAAAACATCGACTGAAAAAGAACAGATATCGACTTCTTTTTATACCACAGAATCCCTCTTAAGTTTTTCTTTGGATGATAAAAATTTGCATTTTTCCCCCGTTTGTCATAAAGTTGAATAATTTGTATGCTACTATGTTCAGCTAATTTTGCACAATTTTGCACACATATTTTCAATTTTTTCACACTTCTGGGGAAAGTTATGAGGTGTTAAAAATTTGCATTTTCCTCCGATTTGTCACAAAATTGAACTTTTTATGCTACTACGGTCAGCTTATTTTGCACAATTTTGCACACATATTCTCAAGTTTTGCACACTCTTCTGGGGAAAGTTATCAGGTGTTAAAAATATCCATTTTATCCTCCCGTTTGACAAAAAGTTGAAAACTTTTATTGCTGCTAGCTTGAACTAATTTTACACAATTTTACACACTTATTTTCAAATTTTGCACACCTGGGGAAAAAAGTTATGAGGTGTTAAAAATTTGCATTTCCCTCCCGTTTGCCACAAAGTTGAAAAACGTTGATGCTGCTAGGTTCAATTAACTGCACAATTTTGCACACCTATTTTCAAGTTTTACACACTTTTCTGGGGAAAGTTAGGAGGTGTTAAAAATTTGCATTCCCTCCCCCCTCCCCCACCGTCGGTCAAAAAATTGAAAAATTTTGATTGTTGCTAGGTTCAACCAATTTTGCACAATTTTGCACATCTGTTTTCAAAATTTGCACACTTTTCTGGGGAAGGTTATGAAGTGATAAATTTTGCATGCAAATTTTTAACATCTCATAACTTTCCCCAGAAAAGTGTGCAAAATTTGAAAATATGTGTGCAAAATTAGTTAAACCTAGCAGCATCCAAATGTGGGGGAACGGTTAAGTTTGCCCTCCGTTTAAAAAACAGCTCTAGTTTTCCTTGTATGGGTGTGCAAAATGTTATTTGCGGTGTGCAAAATGTGTGCAAAATTATGGTTTATTTATTTTTGAAATTTGTTTAACACGGGGGGGCAAACTTGACCCACCACATCGAATTTCGGTCCAGAAGTATCGACCTTCATTCATCGATATTGAAAAAACATCACTCGATAAACTTAAATGTGTAATAATTTTATTTAAAACGATCGATGGTCTGAAACATCGATTGCAAAATAATAGAGGTCTGCTTCTTTCTATACCACAGAATCTTTCTTAAGTTTTTCTTCTAAATATATCAAGGGATGGACAAAATACATCAAAAACGATGCATCGAATTTCGGTCCAGAAATATCGACTTTCATTCATCGATCCTGAAAAAACATCACTCAATAGACTTAGATGTGTCGAGTTCATTGGTGCATTTTTTATGGCATAAATGAATGAATGTCGCTCTGATTGTGAAATAATTTTATTTAAATCCATGGACTTTAGGAAAAATCGATACGGTCAAACATCGATGTACCAATACATCGACTTACAAATCATCGATATTTTGACCTCAATATCGTGCATCCATAAATATGTCGATTAACCTAACTTGACCATATTCTTCCATTATTTTAAAGAAATAAATAAAAGGATTTCGGATATTGTATAAATCGAACCATTATTACTGCCATAAATCGAAATAATAATTTCAATTTTATTTGCTCTGGATGTAGTTTTAATTTCGCAAATCTCCGTTTACGCAAATAGCCAAAAAATAAGACGATTTGCGCAAACAAACGGTATCCTGTTAAATTTCACCAAAACAACAATTTCAGAACATTTATTAATATAAAAAGAACTTTCCGAAAATACAAATCTTCTGACGATAGTGAAAGGTCGCGTCTAAAGATACGGGAATAACAAACTAATTAATTATCGTCTGTTGTTTCTCGATATTTTACCAATCAATTGATGGTGTATTAAAAAAAAAACGTTTAGAATTATTGATTATTATGACATTGGCGGAAACTAATAGATATATTAAAGGCGGGATATTTGAAACGGTTGGAATGTTTGAAAACGTAAGCCAGAGATCTGGCAATAGGGACGGATGGCCCGTCGCGTCGCTTTCACAGATGCATCGACTTAAGAAGTCATAACGTCATTCCCTGTTATTGTATCATGTCATAACGTACACAAAGAATCCCCCTTGATTCTTTGTGATTCCGTATTCCCGTGGCCAGGACGTTGCGAAGGTATGAATGAAGGTTTGGAGCCAAATCTAATATTTGTGGAAGTGAGAGAGTTGGAAAAAGCTGATGTTTTTAAAATTGATACAATAACACTTTTTATCACCGATAGCCATTAAAAATTCATTAAAAACTGGTTTAAACACATAAAATAAATAAATTACTATATATATCTGCTTCTGGTGCCGCGCCTGGTCCGTGCCTATGACCCAAGAATAATAAACTAGGGACGGATGGTTACTTCCCATAAGAGCCTATGTTCACTTACTATCGCCCCATGCCCCGCGGTCCCCTCACTCACATCGTTGTCGCTGTGACGGTCTTCGTTTCGCCATTGCTGTCATTGCATCTTCGTTGTGTTTTTAGCTATTTTAGTGATATTTTCGGATGTTTTAAAACCAATGATAGTTGTGCTTTTGGTGCTTTGAACATTGAGAAACTTGATACTTAGTATATTTTTCGTTTGATCCTAAAGCAAATCCCATAAATTGAGGATTAAAGCAGAGACCAAGTGCCTGTTTTGCAGAGTATTTTTCAGTGTAGTGTTTTTATCGATTTTTTTTTTATTAAATAAGGTAGGAATAACTTAAATTATTTTAAAATGTAAGCAAGTCTGGGATGAATAATAATATCTTACAGAGTAGTATTGTGGAAAACTTGTCAAACTGAGGGTTTTATGACACAGTGTGTCACCTGGCTATCTAGGTTAGACAATATTTTTAAAAAAGTTGGTATGCACGTCAGTGGCGTAGCAACATTGAATGGCGCTCCCCCCGCAACATATTGAAATGCGCCCATCGCCCAAACCTGTCGGTTCCGATATAACCCCCTCTAACCTATCTGTACTGTTTCGTTAGGGCACCAAAACTTTATTTTTAATTAAAATTGTAACAGAAGTAAATGTGCTAATATGTAGGCTTTAGTTTTAATACATTCTGTTAAAAGAAAAAGAAAACTGCACGAGAATAATCTCCAACATTTATTAAGGAAAAAATAGAGGTCTTGTGAGTTATTCTATAAGTAATGTTATAATTACAATTGGGGTTGTATGGGCTGCGTTGTAGATGTAGTACCTTTTGTTTGAATCGGTCGCACCAAGAGTCATTGACTGGAGGTGGGTTCGGACAACTGGTCAGCTCTTACTTATGGCTCCACGTGCCACACCCCGGTAACTGCATCGATCTGCAGGCTAAACTAAGTAAGGGTAACCAGATATGGTGAAAAAATTGTGTAGCGGCAGCTGGCTGCACAAAACTGATCATGGACTAGAGTTTGAGAAACTTATACGATCATGAACCAGACAGCAAACGGCGGAGTGGAATCCACAGAATGGCGTTTGTACAGCGGTGCGGAAAGCAAGGAGAAACTACCGCACTATATTTTTCTCAAGAAAAACAATTATGGCAGTAGGGAACAAAGCAATGGCCCCTAGTCCGTGGCAGACCTTAAATGGTCAAGAGGTGCTAAGAATCCCCACGAGGACAAACACAAAAATAACACAAATTAATTGTAGAAAGCCAATGAAAATTGGCACATGGAATGTCAAAAGCATGTACATGCCGGGAAAGATGCACAACATAAATCAAGAAATGTGCAGGCTGGAAATAAATATCATGGGAATAAGGGAAACAAGGTGGCCCAACAGCGGGAAAGTTCAAGTGAACAATTATACATTTTACTATTCTGAAAACGACGATCTCAAACATTATAATGGCGTCGGGATTATGCTAGATCCTGGAACGGCTTGCACGGTCCTTAATTGCGTACCACTTTCTGACAGGGCAATGATGATACAACTCAAGGCAACACCGAAGAATTTAAATATCATTCAAGCATATGCTCCAACAACTGATAAACCAGAATCAGAGAATACTGTAACGCCCTTTACTTACTTTTTGCGACCTCCTGTATATGGGTTTTCTCGGGCGCCACCCCTTTGATATTTACAGCGACAAAGGGGATCGCTATTCGCCTATCGGGTAGCCTTTAGACAGTGGAGAAACGGTTGTCCAAGGTTCGGTTTTTAAATAATCGGAATCGGTCCCCGGTAAATGAAACACTCCGTGTAAACAAAATAATGGTCGTGTTTATCCGACAGTAAGTATAAACCTAACTTTCTTATAGCTAAAAGTATTGGACAACTTATTCTAAGCGACCCAACCCGGTAATACGTAAGAAAACTCAAACGGTAGTAAAAGAATCGAAATCTCTAATCGCGCGGTCGACTGTTGTGGTGCGGAAGCCCCACGGTAAGTATGTTAGCAATTACGTTAAACGGTAGCGGTACGGAAGCCCTACGGTGAATATGGCAGTAAACACGGTAAACTGTAGCGGTACGGAAGCCCTACGGTAAGTGTGGTAGTAGATACGGTGAACTGTAGCGGTCCGGAAGCCCTACGGTAAATATGGCAGTAAACACGGTAAACTGTAGCGGTACGGAAGCCCTACGGTAAGTGCGGTAGTAGATACGGTGAACTGTAGCGATCCGGAAGCCCTACGGTACGTGTGGCAGTAGATACGGTACGGAAGCCCTACGATAAATATGATATACGGTTCTCAATAGCTCCAGCTCTATGACACGGTCGGTTCAGCAGAACGGTTCCCTAACTCGGATGCGCTTCGGACGTGAAGCCTGGGTGGATTGGAAGGATACTTAGCCGGGATTACTCCACTTGTCAAGCCAGGATGGCCGGGATTACTCCGCTTGCCAATAGGGGAGCCGGGATTACTACGGGAGGATGGCCGGGATTACTCCACTTGCCAACCGAGATTGCCAAGCAGGGATGGCCGGGATTACTCCACTTGCCAAGGCAGGATGGCCGGGATTACTCCGCTTGCCAATAGGGGAGCCGGGAATACTACGGTAGGAAGGCCGGGATTACTCCGCTTGCCAAGGCAGGATGGCCGGGATTACTCCACTTGCCAATCGGGAAAGGATCACGGACTAGGAATACGGTACAACGGATATTTACCTGCTCGGTCCTTCTCGGTTTGTCTGGAGCTGGGCTTGGTCGGCGGTGTCTCCTACTGGTGGGGTATGCTGCTTTCTCGGTGCCAGGCTGCGGACTAGACTAGACTGCCTCACGACTGCCGACTGACTGTTCTACCTCTACCCTCTACCGCGGACCGCGGTACATCTGGTTTTATATGATGAGGCCTGCGCGGTCGTCAGAACTTGCGAAGTGGGGCTCGCCGCCGCCGGTATGGTGCGTACTACTGATACTAGGAAAACCTTGGGTAAATTGCGGAACGTGTTTTCCTGTATTTTCGCGCGGTTTTCAGTAAGATAGTAATGTAGATATTATTTGTACGATAATTTACCAAAACGAATGGTGTTTCTATGACACCAAATACCAAAGATACGGTTTAACAACAATTAATTAGGCTTACGCTCTGTAATGTAAGAAAAATTAAGTAACATCGTTACAATACATCTTTCTACGCGGAAATAAAACAACTGCTGTCCCAAACCAGAAAGGATGAAACCACCCACATCCTAGGAGACTTTAACGCAAGGGAAGATGCGATGACACTGTCGGGGAGCATGGACTAGGAATAAGAAACGAAAGAGGCGATACATAAGTTCAATTCTGCCAAGAGGAGAAAATGTTCATCTCCAACACGTGGTTCAAACTGCTCCCAAGACGCCTCTATACATGGAGATCTCCCCAAGACACACCAGACCATCCAATTAGAAACCAAATTGATTATATCCTAGTACCAAAAAGATACAGAAATGGCATGCGCAGTGTGAAAACTTACCCTGGTGCAGATGTGGAGTCAGATCACAATCCCGTAGTAGCCCAAATGCAAATTCGATTGAAAAAACTTAAAAAGAAAGTTATAAGAAAACCCAATACAGCAGCCCTAAAAGACGAGGCAAAGAATCAAATCATCTCTGACAAACTCAATGAACAACTTAGCAAAGCCCAAAAAATCATAGAGCCTAAATATACAATTGAGGAAAATATAGAGCACACTTGGAGTCAGCTTAAAAATGCCGTTTTAGACACGCAAGAATATATAACAACTGTAAACAACAAGAAACGGCATAAAGAATGGATGACTCAAGAGATATTAGATTTAATGGACCAACGGCGGAAATTCAAAAACACGCAAAAAGAAAAATATAAAGAAACTCAAGCACTTGTCAGGACTAAAATTAGAAATGCCAAAGAAGCATGGATGATGGAGAGGAGTAAGGAAATAGAGATGTACCAAAAACATGATCTATTTAAGATCCACAAAAGAGTTAAGGAAATTACAGGAAACCGTAAATCCCCAACATATACAAAAATAGTAAATCAAGACAACAAGACAGTCTTAGACACACAAGAACTGCAAGAAGTGTGGACAAATTATATTATTCCTGATCTTTTCGACGACAAAGGCCCCCCCTTTCGTAACCAACGTCAAATAGAAATGGGACCAAATATAATGAATCAAAGAAATCATCCATATTTCACTAAGATACTGACTTTGGAGATTTGTTTTTGTTTTTTTTTTT